>CM033471.1:240531202-240750564 GCA_019447015.1 Hymenochirus boettgeri | reverse complement strand
ATGTACGGTATAATATCTTTATCAGACCACCGAATCTAAAATTTTGCATCATCAAAACTAGATTTCACAGAGTTAACTACAGGGTGTTTTCCTGCGGGTTATAGGACTAGCCCACTCTGCCCCCCCCACCTAGACCTTCAGCCCCCTTTCAGTATTTATGTGTCCACTTGTCCCCCTAGTCTCCACCACCTCACACCTCATTCTCCGTCTTATGTATTCCCTTGCACCTTATTTCTTTTATCTGATAGATTGAAGATTTGCCCGACAGAGCCCCCGAGAATTTCGATGCCGCTGGTTTATTGTAACCCAGCCTCGCCTTGACCCTTTAGTTCCCTTGTTGATTTCCCGAAACCGTAGTTCGTTCGGTCTTTTCAGACATGCTTGATCCTTGGCCATCTTTTTCCTTCCTTTACGAAAAGAAAAGCTGGGAGACGTTAGGTGTATTTGTGCTGGTGAGTGTGGCATGTGACCTACCGTCAGTGCCCGCCCCGAACCGACAGCGACAGAAGCCCCCCCAAAACGCAGGTAAGCGATAGCGGAGGTGGGCGAGGGGGAGTTAGGGTTGGAGGGGCGCAAGTAAGTTCAGACGACACTGGCAGTAGACCAAGAGTAATAAGCCAGAACAATTGTATTTGTCTGTGCACCATTTATACATTCCATTTTTGTCTTATCTTCTTTATTCCCCACGCCTTACACCTCTTTCCTTACCCATCCTCTTCTTCCCACCCAGACACTTCATCTCTCTTATCCGATAGATAGTAGGATTAGATAGATGATAGCTAGATAGATAGATTATAGATAGATAGATTGATAGATAGATAGAAAATAGGATATTAGATAGATAGATTTAGAGAAGAGATTGATAGATAGATGACAGAGAAGATATATTGACGAGAAGATAGATATATATAGATAGATAGATAGAGATAGATAGATTAGATAGATAAGATAGATAGATAGATGATAGTATATGGATAGTAGTGTTAGTTAGCTAGCTACATAGATAGATAGATAGATAGTGATAGATATAGATAGATAAATCAAAGGTTGCATATAGATAGATAGTAGATGATTAGAGAGATAGATAGATAGATAGATAGTAGTAGATTGATAGATAGATAGATAGATGGATAGATACCGTAGATAGATAGATAGTAGATAGATAGATACCATATAGAGATAGTTAGATAGATAGATAGATAGATAGATAGATAGATGGATAGATTAGATAGATTAGAAGATTAGATAGATAGATAGATAGATAGATAGATAGATAGATAATATGGATAGATACCATAGATTTAGGATAGGATAGTAGAAGGGAGGATTAAGATGCGATATTGAGATAGATTAGTAGAGATGATATTGATGTATTAGTCATTATAGAATATGATACCGTCTTCACATATTTTTTTGATGATAGATAGATAGATAGATAGATGATAGATATATGGATAGATGTTAGTTAGCTAGCTACATAGATAGATAGATAGATAGATCATAGATAGATCAAAGGTGCATATAGATAGATAGTAGATAGATAGAGAGATAGATAGATAGATAGATAGTAGATAGATAGATAGATAGATGGATAGATACCGTAGATAGATAGATAGATAGATAGATAGATACCGTAGATAGATAGAAATATGTTATTCTAGGGGCACTGTGTATTCCCATGAGGGACATACAGTATAGTGTAGATATGTTCATATAATTCAGCATAGATTACAATCATAAAAAATACCCTATCAATGTGATGTATATAGTACAATACTGTACAATACTGTATATTGCTATTTTTTATTTAAATATTTTGGGAGATTTATAATCATTTTGGAATAATCTGTAATTGTTGCCGTACAAGTTCCATGTTTATTGGTTTAGTTCAGATTTTGGGCCAGTTCCTTTTTCTTTACGACATACCCCGGCTATCAGGTTCCTAAACCTTCCCACAAATCTCTTATACCCACTGGGTACAACTGTCAGGGTCAATCAGAACTCCCTGTTCTTCCTTGCTTCCTTAGCTACTTAACAGCTCTAGGTGATTGGTAAGTGATCTGATAGATACATCAGTGTGTATTGTGTGACGGGGTATTTACATGCATTTGCATGCAGCTATACATATGCATCGTCCTATGAATGACGTGCCTGGTATCTGTGATAGATGTGCAGGGGAAATATACATATAACGGGGGATTTGTTCAACCTATATTGGGACGTGGTTATTAAAACATTTTAATTTGTTGTTTGTAGAAATTTGTTGGGGCGGAAGATATTGTTAGAATGTAATATGTTCTCCTATGGCAGCTCCAGCCTGACTCATACAGCACAGAGTGTGCGTGGGAGGGACAACTACCTCTAGGACTATACAGCTAGAAAATCAGTGATACTGTCACTTGTAGGGCTTCAAAAAAGAATGTGTGGGAGCACGTTGAATGTCTGTGACAGAGAATGGGGCTACCAGTAGGACTGGCATACCTTAGCACAAAGCACCAATGCCAGGGTGCTAAAAGTTAACCCTTTGATTACAGTTCCGTGAAGCCTTTTGTGATAAATATTTTATGGAGGTGTCAGACACTTGTTACCAGGGTAACCGAGTGTATTCTGAATGGAACATCATGTACACTGCGCATCCGTTTATAATTCTGACTATTGTGATTGGTCGGATTAGTGCACATCCTGTAGAATATTGACAGAATTTCTAAAAGGAAGCCTGTACAATATATAAATTTATCACTTATGCTTCGTTCACATTATGCGTTTTATTAACACAGCGGAACATTGCATTTGCGATTCAGTGTGATGTTCCGCTGCGTTAACGCACAGCGGTGGGCATTATTTTCAATGCCAACACTGGGCGTTAACGCACCAAACTGCTGTATGCAGTGCGTTTTTACAATGCACTACATTGCAGCAGTGCACTGTGGACGGCGCCTTTTACTAACATTGCACATGCGTTTTGGTGCAATAACATCGCACCAAAACGCAGCATAGTGTGAGCGAAGCCTTAATGCTTTAACAAAGTTGCAATGGAAGCAAGTAACGCTACCTATACTCCTCTACCATTCGTCCCAAATGAGGGTCCATACACACCGGGTCCAGAAGTTCCAAATCATGAATCAATATATACAAGGGAAAACGGAGGACTCCTTCTAACGTTGGATAAAATACAATATTTATTGCAGCATAAAATCATGGCACAACACACACAGAGGGAAAACCTATACCCTGACGCGTTTCGTGACGCTAGATTGTCACCACCACAGAGGGAGTTACAGGAATATGTGTGTTATGACATTATTTTATGCTGCAATAAAAGTTATATTTTATCCAACGTTCGTTGGAAGGAGTCCTCTGTTTTCCTTTGTATATATCGATTAATGCTTTAACAATGGCTATAATTAATAAATCAAAAAGATTATATCATACACTAGAACTATCACAATAATATATGATGTCACAGGTATGTTCTTTTATACCTGATCTTATATCATACACTTACTTATATCATACACTAGAACTATCACAATAATTAGATGTCACAGGTATGTTCTTTTATACCTGATCTTATATCAACACTATCTATATCATACACTGAACTATCACAATAATATAGTCACAGGTATGTTCTTTTATATCCTGATCTTTATCAAACATATCTTATATCATACACTAGAACTATCACAATAATATTGATTGTCACAAGGTATGTTCTTTAAACCTGATCTTATATCAAACAATATCTTATATCATACACTAGAACTATCACAATAATATATGTCACAGGTATGTTCTTTATACCTGATCTTATATCAAACACTATCTTATATCATACACTAGAACATACATAATATATGATGTCACAGGTATGTTCTTTTATACCTGATCTTATATCAACACATATCTTATATCTACACTAGAACTATACAATAATATATGTCACAGGTATGTTTCTTTATACCTGATCTATATCAAAACATTATCTTATCTCATACACAGAACATCACAATAATATATGTCACAGGTATGTTCTTTTATACCGATCTTATATCATACATATCTTATATCATACACTAGAACTATCACAATAATATATGTCACAGGTATGTTCTTTTTATACCTGATCTTATACAAACATTATCTTATATTCTACACTAGAACTATCACAATATATATGTCACAGGTATGTTCTTTTATACCTGATCTTATAATACACTATCTTATATCATACACTAGAACTATCACAATATATAGTCACAGGTATGTTCTTTTATACTGATCTTATATCAAACATTATTATATCATAACTAGAATATCACAATAATAATGATGTCACAGGTATGTTCTTTATACCTGATCTTATATCATACACTATCTTAATCATACACTAGAACTATCACAATAATATATGTCACCAGGTATGTTCTTTTTACTGATCTTATATCAAACATTATCTTAATCATACACTAGAAATATCACAATATAATATGATGTCACAGGTATGTTCTTTTATACCTGATCTTATATCAAACACTATCTTATATCATACACTAGAACTATCACAATAATATATGATGTCACAGGTATGTTCTTTTATACCTGATCTTTACAGGGCCGTAGCATCCTCACTATTTTTATTATGATTACTGCAGAACATAACACAATAATTCAACTTGTATTTTTGTATTTTGTTTCTAAGATGTCTCCACACATTCTCCATGGGTGGTTCAGTCTATTAGTAGAGTGATAGAATTGAGACAAGGCAATCAATATATAAATCAGTATTGACAGAGGAGGAACGAAGCGGGCAAATTGAGCTTCCACAGTGGATCCGTGGAATCGAAAAATCTGATTAGAATTTTCCTAAGTAATTTGGCTTGAAGAGCCAAATTACTGTTCTTTCTATTTCTTCTTATTATTAGTTCTTTTTCTTCTTCTGCTTTTTTGGACTGTATCTCCTCCCACAGTTTTTGAGCTACAGACATGAAATTCGGAACAAACGTGCGGGGCAAGTGTGCTATTACCTAGCTAAGGAATCCGCGGAAGCGTTACAGTGTTATCGGCGAATTTTAGGACATTTTTTTCCCATAGACTATAATGGTAACAATCCTCAAATGTGAACAAAACAGTTTGTTTCATGGTCTTAAACACAAACGCTGATACACCCAACCCCCCACACAGACACAGGTACACCCACCTACTGGCCTACCTTTCTATTCCCATAGAAGCCATACTTAAAGGGTAACTATAGTCAAAAAACTAATTTTGATCAATCATTCATAAAAGTTATATGGTTATACATACAAAACACACACCCCCAACCTCACACGGGTACACACATCTACTGACCTATCCTTTGATTCCTGTGGCAGCCATATTTAAAGGGTAAATAAAGTAAAAATATAATTTTGAACAATAAAAAAGACATAACCCAACCTCACATGGGTACACACACCTACTGACCTACCCTTCCATTCCTGTGGCAGCCTTACTAAAGGGTAGCTAAAGTCAAAAAAAGCTAATTTCGATTTATCCTCAATAAAAGAGGAGTTTTATGGTTGTAAACACAAAAAAAGACATACCCCCTCAACCCGACACAGGTAAACACACACAACCTACTGATCTCTTATCCATCACTGTGGCAGCCATACTTAAATGGGTAAACTAAAGTAAAAAAATTAATTTTGATCAATAATCAAAAAAGTTTTTTTTTAACTTCCAACCTGATCCAGGTATACACGCCTGCTGACCTACCCTTCCATTTTCATGGCAGACATATTTAAAGGGTAACTATAGTCAAAAAACCAATTTTGACTAATCATCAACAAAGTTTTTTTTCTTTTAACCCCCAACCTGACACAGGTACACACACCTACTGATCTACTTGATGAGACAGATATATAGATAGATAGCTAGATGATAGATAGATAGATGGATAGATGCTAGCTAGCTAGCTACATAGATAGATAGATAGATAGATAGATAGATAGATGATAAATAGATTGATAGATAGATAGATAGATTGATAGCTAGATAGATGGATAAACAGATAGATGAGATAGATAGATAGATAGATAGATGATAGCTAGATAGATAGATTGATAGATAGATAGATGGATAGATAGATAAATAGATAGAGAGATGATAGATAGATGACAGATATATCGACGAGACAGATATATATAGATAGCTAGAGATAGATAGATAGATAGATAGATAGATGATAGATATATGGATAGATGTTAGCTAGCTAGCTACATAGATAGATAGATAGATAGATCATAGATAGATCAAAGGTGCATATAGATAGATAGATAGATAGATAGTAGATAGATAGAGAGATAGATAGATAGATGGATAGATACCGTAGATAGATAGATAGTAGATAGATAGATAGATAGATACCATAGATAGATAGATAGATAGATAGATAGATAGATAGATAGATAGTAGATAGATAGATGGATAGATACCGTAGATAGATAGATTGATAGATAGATAGATAGATAGATTAGATGATAGATACCATAGATAGATAGATAAAGCGTAGATAGATAGATAGATAGATGCGATAGATAGATAGATAGATAGATAGATAGATAGATAGATAGTAGATAGGATAGATACCGATAGATAGATATAGATAGATAGATAGATAGATAGATAGATAGATAGATAGATAGATAGATAGATAGATAGATAGCAGAGATAGATAGATAGATAGAGAGATGATAGTAGATAGTAGGATAGATAGATTAGATAGATAGTAATAGCTAGATAGGTAGACAGAGAGATAGATAGATAGATAGATAGATAGATAGATAGATAGATGGATAGATAGATGGATATATAGCGTAGGTAGATAGATAGATAGATAGATAGATAGATAGATAGATAGTAGATAGATAGATAGATAGATAGATAGATAGATAGATAGATAGTGATAAATAGATTGATAGATAGATAGATTGATAGCTAGATAGATGGATAAACAGATAGATGAGATAGATAGATAGATAGATAGATAGATAGATGATAGCTAGATAGATAGATTGATAGATAGATAGATGGATAGATAGATAGATAAATAGATAGAGAGATGATAAATAGATGACAGATATATTGACGAGACAGATATATATAGATAGCTAGAGATAGATAGATAGATAGATAGATAGATAGATGATAGATATATGGATAGATGTTAGTTAGCTAGCTACATAGATAGATAGATAGATAGATCATAGATAGATCAAAGGTGCATATAGATAGATAGTAGATAGATAGAGAGATAGATAGATAGATAGATAGTAGATAGATAGATAGATAGATGGATAGATACCGTAGATAGATAGATAGTAGATAGATAGATACCATAGATAGATAGATAGATAGATAGATAGTAGATAGATAGATGGATAGATACCGTAGATAGATAGATTTATAGATAGATAGATAGATAGATGGATATATACCATAGATAGATAGATAGTAGATAGATAGATAGATAGTAGAGTAGATAGATAGATAGATAGATAGATAGATAGATAGATGGATAGATACCGTAGATAGATAGATAGATAGATAGATAGATAGATAGATAGATAGATAGATAGTAGATAAATAGATAGATAGATAGATAGATGGATATATAGCGTAGGTAGATAGATAGATAGATAGATAGATAGTAGATAGATAGATAGATAGATGGATAGATAGATGGATATATAGCGTAGGTAGATAGATAGATAGATAGATAGATAGTAGATAGATAGATAGATAGATGGATAATACGTAGATAGATAGATAGATAGATAGATAAGATAGATACCGTAGATAGATAGAAATATGTTATTCTAGGGGCACTGTGTATTCCCATGAGGGACATACAGTATAGTGTAGATATGTTCAATAATTCAGCATAGATTACAATCATAAAAAATACCCTATCAATGTGATGTATATAGTACAATCTGTACAATACTGTATATTGCTATTTTTTATTAAATATTTGGGAGATTTATAATCATTTTGGAATAATCTGTAATTGTTGCCGTACAAGTTCCATGTTTATTGGTTTAGTTCAGATTTTGGGCCAGTTCCTTTTTCTTTACGACATACCCCGGCTATCAGGTTCCTAAACCTTCCCACAAATCTCTTATACCCACTGGTACAACTGTCAGGGTCAATCAGAACTCCCTGTTCTTCTTGCTTCCTTAGCTACTTAACAGCTCTAGGTGATTGGTAAGTGATCTGATAGATACATCAGTGTGTATGTGTGACGGGGGGTATTTACATGCATTTGCATGCACGCTATACTATGCATCGTCCTATGAATGACGTGCCTGGTATCTGTGATAGATGTGCAGGGGAAATATACATATAACGGGGGATTTGTTCAACCTATATGGGACGTGGTTATTAAAACATTTTAATTTGTTGTTTGTAGAAATTGTTGGGGCGGAAGATATGTTAGAATGTAATATGTTCTTCCTATGGCAGCTCCCAGCCTGACTCATACAGCACAGAGTGTGCGTGGGGAGGGACAACACCTCTAGGACTATACAGCTAGAAAATCAGTGATACTGTCACTTGTAGGGCTTCAAAAAAGAATGTGTGGGAGCACGTTGAAGTCTGTGACGAGAGAAGGGCTACCAGTAGGACTGGCATACCTTAGCACAAAGCACCAATGCCAGGGTGCTAAAAGTTAACCCTTTGATTACTTCCGTGAAGCCTTTTGTGAAATATTTTATGGAGGTGTCAGACACTTGTTACCAGGGTAACCGAGTGTATGAATGGAACATCATGTACACTGCGCATCCGTTTATAATTCTGACTATGTGATTGGTCGGATTAGTGCACATCCTGTAGAATATTGACAGAATTTCTAAAAGGAAGCCTGTACAATATAAATTTATCACTTATGCTTCGTTCACATTATGCGTTTTATTAACACAGCGGAACATTGCATTTGCGATTCAGTGTGATGTTCCGCTGCGTTAACGCACAGGGTGGGCATTATTTTCAATGCCCAACCTGGGCGTTAACGCACCAAATGCTGTATGCAGTGCGTTTTACAATGCACTACATTGCAGCAGTGCACTGTGGACGGCGCCTTTTAACTAACATTGCACATGCGTTTTGGTGCAATAACATCGCACCAAAACGCAGCATAGTGTGAGCGAAGCCTTAATGCTTTACAAAGTTGCAATGGAAGCAAGTACGCTACCTATACTCCTCTACCATTCGTCCCAAATGAGGGTCCATCACACCGGGTCCAGAAGTTCCAAATCATGAATCAAATATATCAAGGGAAAACGGAGGACTCCTTCTAACGTTGGATAAAATACATATTTATTGCAGCATAAAATCATGGCACAACACACACAGAGGGAAAACTATACCCTGACGCGTTCGTGACGCTAGATTGTCACCACCACGAGGGAGTTACAGGAATATGTGTGTATGACATTATTTATGCTGCAATAAAAGTTAATTTTATCAACGTGTTGGAAGGAGTCCTCGTTTCCTTTGTATATATCGATTAATGCTTAAAAATGGCTATAATTAATAAATCAAAAAGATTATATCATACACTAGAACTATCACAATAATATATGATGTCACAGGTATGTTCTTTTATACCTGATCTTATATCATACACTATCTTATATCATACACTAGAACTATCACAATAATATATGATGTCACAGGTATGTTCTTTTATACCTGATCTTATATCATACACTATCTTATATCATACACTAGAACTATCACAATAATATATGTCACAGGTATGTTCTTTTATACCTGATCTTATATCAAACATTTATTATATCATACACTAGAAATATCACAATAATATATGATGTCACAGGTATGTTCTTTTATACCTGATCTTATATCAAACATTATCTTATATCTACACTAGAAATATCACAATAATATATGAGTCACAGGTATGTCTTTTATACCTGATCTTATACAAACACTATATTATAATACACTAGAACTATCACAATAATATATGATGTCACAGGTATGTCTTTTATACTGATCTTTACAGGCCGTAGCATCCTCCATATTTTTATTATGATTACTGCAGAACATAACACAATAATTCAACTTGTATTTTTGTATTTTGTTTCTAAGATGTCTCCACACATTCTCCATGGGTGGTTCAGTCTATTAGTAGAGTGATAGAATTGAGACAAGGCAATCAATATATAAATCAGTATTGACAGAGAGGAACGAAGCGGGCAAATTGAGCTTCCACAGTGGATCCGTGGAATCGAAAATCTGATGAACTTAAATGAGTTGAATTTTCCTAAGTAATTTGGCTTGAAGAGCCAAATTACTGTTCTTTCTATTTCTTCTATTTTATTCTTTTCTTCTTTCATTTTCTTCTTCTGCTTTTTTGGACGTGATCTCCTCCCACAGTTTTTGAGCTACAGACATGAAATTCGGAAACAACGTGCGGGGCAAGTGTGCTATTACCTAGCTAAGGAATCCGCGGAAGCGTTACAGTGTTATCGGCGAATTTAGGACATTTTTTTCCCATAGACTATAATGGTAACAATCCTCAAATGTGAACAAAACAGTTGTTTATGGTCTTAAACACAAACGCTGATACACCCAACCCCCCACACAGACACAGGTACACCCACCTACTGGCCTACCTTTCTATTCCCAAGAAGCCATACTTAAAGGGTAACTATAGTCAAAAAACTAATTTTGATCAATCAGTCATAAAAGTTATATGGTTATACATACAAAACACACACCCCCCACCTACACGGGTACAACATCTACTGACCTATCCTTTGATTCCTGTGGCAGCCATATTTAAAGGGTAAATAAAGTAAAAATATAATTTGAACAATAAAAAGCATAACCCAACCTCACATGGGTACACACACCTACTGACCTACCCTTCCATTCCTGTGGCAGCCTTACTAAAGGGTAGCTAAAGTCAAAAAAAAGCTAATTTCGATTTATCCTCAATAAAAGAGGAGTTTTATGGTTGTAAACACAAAAAAAGACATACCCCCTCAACCCGACACAGGTAAACACACACTGTTTAAAAAAAAAAAAATTAATTTTGATCAATATCAAAAAAGTTTTTTTTTACTTCCAACCTGATCCAGGTATACACGCCTGGACCTACCCTTCATTTTCATGGCAGACATATTTAAAGGGTAATATAAGTCAAAAAAAATTTTGACTAACATCCAACAAAGTTTTTTTTCTTTAACCCCAACCTGACACAGGTACACACACTACTGATCTACTTATCCATTATTGTGCAGCCATAATTAAAGGGTAACTAAAGTCAAAAAAACTAATTTTGACCAGTATAATATAAAAAGTTAGTATTTTAACCCCCAAACCGACACGGAAACACATCTACTGAACTACCCCACCATTACTGTGGCAGCCATACTAAATGGGTAAGTAAAGCCAAATAAACTAATTTGACCAATCATCAAAAAAGTTTTTTTTTAAACCTCCAACCTGACACAGGTACACACACAACAGAGGTACCAATCATTCATGTGGCAATATATTTAAAGGGTAAGTAAAGGGTAAGGGTAAGTAAAAAACAACAATGTTCCATCATTAGCATTATTGAGTTTTAAAATCTGCAGCACAAACACACAAATTCCCTTCCAAAATGCGGTCTTTCAAGCCAAATTCAAAGTTTATACTTAAACTTTCCCTTTCTAGTTTAAGATTGGAATTTCTAAATGTTTGATTGCTATTTTTGATGAGAATTACAAATCCTTTGAATCAAAACCAGGTTCATTTTAGAAACTGGGACTTATTCTTAGTGGAGACCCATCTGTAATCCTCTAGTAGAAAAAACATAGATAACAAATCCAATGGCTTTAAATGATATGGAAGGATGATGAGAGCTTGGTGTAAATACATATATCTTCATTTAAATCTAGTACTGCTATACCAAGTGTCTTGTCAATGTATGGAAATGTTGCCTATGGAGATTTGTCACATGACTCAATAATAGTAAAATATATCAAAAACAGTATATAAAAATCAATATTTTGGTTAGGTACAGACATCCATGTTTGTTACAGAATGCCAGCATTTTTCCCTATAAATATTGCTTGACACTAAATTAAGGAAGGCACCTCGAGACACAGCGAAAAATCAAACTGATAGACTCAGCAAATGCCTGGTCAACAGAAATTATCTCTTCCTCGGAATTATCAGGAATATTGGAGGGGGATAACCTCTAAAATTGAAATGTCCCCAGCAAACAAAAATGTAAGATGGACTGCATTGATATTGAGTTCACTAGGTAAATGTATCAGGATACACATAACTGAAGATGTTAACTATATTCAAACATTTATTTCCTTGTCTTGTCTTTTACAGGCTCTCTCTCAGGGGGCAGGGCCCTCGAATAGACCCTGATATCCTCCTCTCCATTCTGGCTCCTCATTCTTACTGAGACATCACTTACATCCTGTACACCATGGGCAGTGTTGGCAGTTTCTTTCTGGCCATGGGTTCAACCACAAGATGGAAGAGGATCTCAACACGTGGACGGAAACCACCCCACCTGAAAAAGCTGAGCCGGTGCTCAGATGGAATTCTGAGATTTGGCTTCTCCCAGGAATCGGGACATGTCAAGGGTGGGGGATCCAAAATGGGCCGAAGTGAAGATTTCTTCTACATCAAAGTTAGTCAAAAAATCGCATGTGGGTCCCCGACAGGAATACCATGGAGGAGTGACAAACACAGAGCCAGAAAGCCAACCTAATCAAGAGTACTCAGGTCCACCAAACAAAACATGTAACCCACCCAGCATGATCCATTTCCCCAACCGCCTGGAACTGGAAGTGTTTGAGATAGGAAGAAAGGATGGATTTTGATCCATCCTTGATGAAATATTAAATGAAACTTATTTTCGATCTGCCTAAATAGGCAAGGTGTCTCACCATCAGAACCAATAAATCATATTGGGCTGTTAAGTTCAGCTGTTAGTTTTAGGTAATAATATAGGGTCCAGTGGACTTTATAACCAGAAGGAACTGCAATTTAGGAATCTTTATTTTAGTTTCGTAAAGCTATTACTTACAGTTGGTGCCAATGACAAGTTAAGATCAACAAGTTTAATTGTCGAGACAAGAAACATTAAAATAGATGAAGGTCAAGTGAAGTCAATGATCAGTACAATAATGCAAAAGGAAGTGCAATTGTAAGAAGACTTCTGGTGGTCTGCAGAGAGGACAGAGGTAGAGTCAATTGTCATTTACATGGCCCCAAACCTTTGGATATATTTGCACTTTATTACCTTCATTACTTACCAGATATTAAAGGATATTATCATCCCATTCTGACAGAGTAAGCTGGTCCCTCCCACCATGCAGCCAATCAAGGCTGACAACTGACATCACAGCCAATGATTGACTGCTGTTTCACCTGCTTCCTCCTCGCACATGCTCAAGATAATATAAAGCTCATTAATCAAAGGGAGGAGGCAGATACCTTTGCCAGAAGGAATAGACATTTCATTAATTAAATATCTGGTACAAATGCATGTAATAAACTGGTTAAAAATAGCAGTTGGGGTTGTGGGCAGATAACTAAGAAGTCACCGTTTTTCATTTGGGGTGGACATGCCCTTTAAGAAGTGAATGATGGAACTTGAAAGGGATAGACTAATGACTTACCTTATTACGTTACCTAATGCTGTATATGATATAACTTTCTATTGAAAATGGTTCCTGTAGATAATATGGAGAATGCTAAAAATACATATTTTAAGCTAAAGTACAGTTGTTTTTCTGCAATTAGAAGAACGGCAGTTGGGATTGAAAGCATTTAAAAGGTTTGTTGAAAGGCTCAAGTGTCCTAAATACACCAACAGGCAGGAGTATTACTTATATAATGGGAAAAAAAATAAACAAATTAACACAAATACCAAACAAGTGAAAAATGGTAAAAAAGGTTAGTAGCAATCAGTTAACAGTATTTTTTTCATTTAGGAAATGAATGCACTACGCCCAACACCTCTGAAACCGGGAATGCGTAGGAACTCAGCTGTCACTGTTATCCAGCAGTTGAAAGTGGGCCACAACTATCCACTATTACAGATCAGATCGGGCTAGAGAGGCTGAAGGCCGTGGCGGGCACTATATTGTGGTATGTCTGAATCAGGCAGGAATTCCATGTCCAGCCTTCCAACTCACCCCAGCAAGTTGGGCACGGATGCCAGCTGGATGCACTTTTAATGCCAACAGGACGCTTTGGGGGCAGTGCCCACAACATCACCCAAAGCTCAAGGAGCAATATGCTCAGCCTCAGAGCAATGTCTCTGTCAGATGGTGGAAACGCCAACAAGATTCTCAGTGTTCCACAAAACCAGGTCTAAGATCTCCTCCATCTCTGCGAGGATCTGGCAAGGGTTGAATCTGTTGAGAATTCAGAAGAAGGCCACAGAGGAGGTCCCACCAGGTCAAGACAAAGTTCACAGAGAGGCCAGAGAGGGCAACATGTTCTGCAGATTCAGGTAACACAGGAGAGGGAAACTAAGGAAAGCAAGATGCGGAGTTATGAGAAGGAGAAAAAGATGTCCATGAGCCCATCAATGGATGAAACTCAATGGGAGGTAAGGGGACAGCTTTGTAAAACACGTAGGGGAATGGAAATGTCCAACAATTGTCATGTACAATTAAATAAAAGGCTGAGGTAAAGGTAATTACAACGTAATTGAAAAAGAAAGGCAAGGAAGGAGAGGTTAAAGGTTTATAAGAAAAGGGTGTGAAAGCAGTATAAACAACAAATTATATAATAGAGAAAAAGAATACATAAAGAGGGAATAGATTCGAGAGGTCTACCTGCTCCAAGAGGCAGAACTGCTATGAGGACCTAAAATGAAATCTCCATTACAAGGTAAGAAAATAAATGTTCTCATGAAAAACCCTTCATTTATGACTAACACTCTAGAGTACAAAATGCAATGGTTACAAATAGAAGAGAGAAAGGAGAATCTTAAAGGAGAACTATAGTAAATAAATAAACTTTACGGCCCACCATGCTTTATATAAATGAAAAAAGACACAAAGCAAACCAGTGCCGTTAGGGTTGACATTCAGCCATTATTTTACTATCCCAGCCCCTAATTTGAATGACGGTGATGAAAAATTCTACCACCTGACATTTCTTTTAATTAAATTGTTAGGCCCGACCTTAGTCTTGTCCATGCTGTGTCTACAAAGGCTGGTATTCGTGCTTGGAGAAGTGTCTAATAAACTGGCTTTATTGCCCACACAGGTGTGCCAAAGTCTAGTGAGATGCTTCCCTCCGCCAGCAGTTGCGGGAGACTCAAGAAGAATCCCGCTTTGTGCCAGCGAGATCCTCAGTCTGAAGGCCCAACTCCGAGAAACAAAAGGACGGGCAGAAGCCCAAGAACAGAGAGCCAGAGATGCAGAGGAGAGGCTTCGTGCTATGGAGGATGATAGAGATGAAAGCGAAGAGGTGGCTCGTGGGGAAGCCGAGTTGGAAACACTGAGGACGAGCTTGAGCTGAGCGTCAGAACAATGAGCAAATGACGGATGTGTTCCAGCGGGAGGAGCGCATGATTGGAGGAGGAGAAGGAGAAAGTCATTCGTTATCAACGTCAACTCCAGCAGAACTATCTGCACATGTGCCAGCGATGTCAGGCTCTAGAGCAAAGGCTTCGGGCCCTAACTGGTGAGAGGATCTAGATGATGGGCCTATTCTTACATTGCCTGATATGGAGATTTCTTTCAGGACCTACTAGCCACCGAGATTTGACAGGAGAAGAGAAAAAGATACTGGAGGGGACTGTGAGTTTGAGGGCGAGTGAGTGAGTGAGTGTCTTTGAATAACTGAGCATGGATACCATTGTATATTTCCCAGGCCTGTTCTCTATTGCTATTGTCATTCAGATTGCAAACCTATTCAAAAGGCAGATTAGCACAGACCAATTGAAATCTTCATATCTATATACTTCATTATCTAGAAACTGCCCACATTTAATGATATGGGGAGCGTCTGCCATGATGGGGTGTTTAAGGGAGTTAGGATTGTCCCTCTGCTTTTAAACTGTGAAATCAATATTCAAGTGCACCAAGAGCTATCATACTGTGAAGACTGCTGGCCAGCTCTTAAAAGGACAACAGCAAGTGGTCTTGCCAACACAGGGCTTCAGTGTTAACTTAAAGTCATTGCAGTTGCATTTTCATTGCACTTTAAGCGCTGCACCAGAGGTTACTGAATGTACCGTCTTTGAGCCGGTTTAAAAACCCGTGGTATCTCAAATTAGCAAAAGTTCAGCTGCAGAGAATGCATGCTATTAATTTGCGGCAACCAATCAGATGTTGGCTGTTATTGGATTACTGCACTTAGACAACACCGATTGGTTAGTGCAGATTAAAAGCACAAGCAAACTATTTTTTTGCATCAGACCCAGTGTGCTTTAATGCATATATTAAAGCAATGCAACTAACGCACTACCAAGCCTTGTGACGACAAGCCCACAATAAAACAGACTAGTCTGGGATAATGTATGATATAAGCGGAGTTTGATTGTGCCAATGTAGGGTGTGTGTTGCCTGTATGTATGTGTACATTCTGTGATTGTATATTAGTATGTGGGTATACATCCAGCCAGACTTGTTGTATCAGAGCCTTCTCTTACACACCTCCCCTTGTGACACCGTTTACTGAGCATTTTGTGAAAATCACCACAAGGCACAAACTGGTCAATGTGTTGTGGAATTTGTGCCGCACGCAATAGTGTGTGTGTGTTCTTGTGCCAGTCAGGATTGAGAGACGATCTAGGCACTGTGGAAATGGAGGAGCCTCATGCCGGGGAAGAATAAAGTAACAGTACAACATTGTTGGTCTCTGGCCAGGATTGTAATGACCAATTGGCACCGCAGTGAGTGTTAATGGGAAAATGCAGGTGTGTAGCTACTGGGGGAAGGGTGTGTGACTGCACTTGGGCCCATGGCCAGGGGTGGGCTTTATATCCTCACACAGACAAAAGGTACACCCCTAGCAGAGATTGTAAAGCACACATCAAGGAGGGCCCCATTCAATTAATTTAGCCCTTGGTGGGTGATTTATTTTTTTCCAGCTCACTATGATGACTCGTTTAGTATTTTGTCCAGGTGAAGGGGGTGTTGGAGTTGCTGATTCTGAGCCCTAATGTGGTTGCTGGCATGTCTGGGCCCATACTAGGGGGAGATTGTTGAGTTGGGGTTCCAATGCGTCTGGCTCCTGGAGGGGGGGTTTGGGGGGGGCTCAGCTTTGTAGCTACACCATGAAGTGATGCCGTTGGTCTCTTGCAGCAAAATGTGAACGACAATCCTGTTTTTATTTAAAGTGACGCAACAAGCCAGCTTCTGATTAAGAAAGGCGTGGGGCCACATATAGTCTGTATATGTTCTAAATACAGTAGTCAGGTGACCATTTAATGCTAAGCCATTATCATTTGGGAGGACTGGAATACTTCCCAATTCCTATAGTAGTATTATTATTAGAACAATGATGAACATGGGCGGGCTATTAACTTGGGGGGGGGCATAATCTGCAGTTTGTGTTGCAGCCTGGACGCTGCTATCGGGGTGAAAATTTGATGTTTATATTATTTAAATAAAGAGATATTTGGATACCAAATATGGATATCTGTGTATTAAAATACCTAACATGCAGCTACACTTGTGCAGGCAAAACGCAGGCAGCAAAACAGATACGTTTACATACATACTATGTTCCTCCAATCCCCATTAAAGTAACCAGGTTGAGGACCTGGACCATGTACCCGTGGGATCAGAATAGTAAAATGGTACGTACACTGCAAAAATGACTTTGTCTCATTTCAATCTATAAATAAATATGGGTAAGTAGCTCTTACTCTGAGGTGTGTGTGTGCTGCAGGTCTCCAATCCAGTACTGGTTTGCTCAGACTCAGTATCCCCTCTCCTAGACTATCTAACTATCTGTGAGGGCAAGCAATGAGACAGCAATGGGAGAGGGAATTTCCACCATGCAGTTCACGTACCAACTGTCACCATTCCAGCTACAGCAAAGTTGCACAAACAGAAGAGTTTTGTTATAAAAAGGCATTTGATTGACAGCTGAAATATAAGATGGGTCAGATTGTATGGAAGTAGCCAATATGCAATTAGAATTGTTTGTGCACTAGAATTCGTTTTTTGTATGTATTATATTTTTGGTCTCTAGTGCACTTTAATATGGATGTACAACAGCCCAATTCTATATATATGTATGGTTCAGATTGATATCTAAAGAAATAAGGGTCAGATCCACAAAAAAACAGTACGTGATAGTTAGGAAGATTTAGAGTTTTCAGTAATGGGTAATTAAAAAAAACAAACAAAGTGTGTATACCCTTAATAATAATACTTATTAAGTTCTTACTTAAGTTCTGTTGGATAGCAGGAGGTCACAATCATGTGGTAGGAGATAAGCATTTCTGTATAGGGACAAAAAAAATGTATATTATATATGATAAACATGATATACATACAGTGCTAAATATATCATCTTTACATTATACACCATATATATATACAATATACGTACAGTGCTATATATATTATGCATTCTCCATATATTATAAATTCTCTATATATTATGTATGAATATGTACAGTGCTCCATATATTATATACTTTCCATATATTATAGATTGCTATATATTATAGATTCTCCATATATTATATACGATGTATGTACAGCACTCCATATAGTAGATAGGTATACATACAGTGCTCCATATATTACATATCACCATATATTATATATTCTCCATATATTATAAATTCTCCAAAAAATATATACAACTTGTACAGTGCTTCATATAATATTACATATATTCATGTATATTAAAACAATATATAGGATTAGAGATGTTCGAAACTGTTTATTTGTTCCGTTTTCGAATTTTCCGGAAAATTTGATGGACCCATAAGAAGTCTATGGGAGAAAAAAAATCAAAAGTTTCTGTCATAGTAGGTTACTGTAAATGACAGAGACCTGGGGAATGGTCTGGGGGAACCCGTGATATAACCAAAACTTATTTTAAAACTATCTTTTCTCACGATCGGCTGTTTTCGAGTTTCCGCATTCTATTTTCGAGGGTTACCGAAATCATGCGCTACTTTCGAGGGTTCGGTTTTTGTTCGAGTTTTTAATGTTCGATAATCGTTACTTTCGATTTTTCAAACCCACATTACATCTCATATTAGGATATATGTACAGTGAATAAAGACATATGTCCATCCAGTCCAACCTACTCAGCAATACCCACATTTCCTGCCTAACTGTTGATCCAGAGGAAGTCAAAAAAAAAAAAACCACAAATTATGAAGGGGAAAATTCCTACAAAAAACAAGTCAAACGAGTAGAGTGTGTTGGCCACCCTAGCGCTGGGCAGTGAGGAGTACTAACAAACAACAGTCCAAATTACACAAATTACCTTCCTGAGTCCCTCAGGAAGGTAAAAAACAACACATCTTCAAGTGGTGGGCCAGGTGTGCACAGTAGGGGGTTTAGGTGTAGGTGAGCCCAGAATGATAGCGCCCTTTTAGGTGTAGGTGAGCCCAGAATGATAGTGCCCTTTTAGGTGTAGGTGAGCCCAGAATGATAGAGCCCTTTTAGGTGTAGGTGGGCCCAGAATGATAGCGCCCTTTTAGGTGTAGGTGAGCCCAGAATGACAGCACCCTTTTAGGCGTAAGTAGCCAGAATGAAAGCGCCCTTTTAGGCGTAGGCGAGCCCACAATGACAGCGCCCTTTTAGGTGTAAGTGAGCCCAGAATGATGATTAGCGCCCTTTTAGTGTAGGTGAGCCCAGAATGATAGCGCCTTTTAGGTGTAGGTGAGCCCAGAATGATAGAGCCCTTTTAGGTGTAGGTGGCCCAGAATGATAGCGCCCATTAGGTGTAGGTGAGCCCAGAATGATAGCGCCCTTTTAGGTGTAGGTGAGCCCAGAATGATAGCGCCCTTTTAGGTGTAGGTGAGCCCAGAATGATAGCGCCCTTTTAGGTGTAGGTGGACCCAGAATGATAGCGCCCTTTTAGGTGTAGGTGAGCCCAGAATGATAGCGCCCTTTTAGGTGTAGGTGGGCCCAGAATGATAGCGCCCTTTTAGGTGTAGGTGAGCCCAGAATGATAGCGCCCTTTTAGGCGTAGGTGAGCCCAGAATGAAAGCGCCCTTTTAGGTGTAGATGAGCCCAGAATGATAGCGCCCTTTTAGGTGTAGGTGAGCCCAGAATGATAGCGCCCTTTTAGGTGTAGGTGAGCCCAGAATGATAGTGCCCTTTTTTTCATCTCAAGCAGTAATGGAAATCTGCCAAGCTCAGCACGACAAGAAGGTTTGTCAGGCTTTTTCTTTCAGAGTCTCTATAGCTGCCCTAAAGCTCCCAGAATGGTTGATCTCCAGGCCGAGATAAGTATATTTCTCTGTTCTGCAGAGTATCTCATTATTCAAAGTGAATGAGGGGCAGTGTGTTGGTTTTTTGTTTTTCTTTTGGAACATCATAATTTTAGTTTTATTTGGATTTATGGGAAGTGCCCAGGTTGCGCTGATATACTATATATGGAGTGCTCCATATATTACATTCTCTATATAATACATACTATATACCAGTGGCGTAACTACTGCCCCCACCAGCGCAGGGGGGGTGGTGGTAGGGCCCACCACAATACCAAGAACCCTTCTGCGATCACCCGTTTTTAAACAGCTGATTGCACGTATGAATGAAACATATACGCAATCAGCTGTATAAAAGACACAAATCACAAACTTCCGGTTCAGTTCCGGAAGTTCGGGTCCGGTCTTTTAAACAGCGGTTTAAAACAGCTGATCGCGGAAGGCATCTTGGAATCTTGGAGGGAGGAGGGGGCCCCGCAGGTAAGTCCCTGCTATATACGTACAGTGCTCCATATATTACATATTCTCTATATATTATTTACTATGTACGTACAGTGCTCCATATGTTACATGTTCTCTATATGCTATTTACTTTATACGTACAGTGCTCCATATATTACATATTCTCTATATATTATATACTATATATGTACAGTGCTCCATATATTACATGTTCGCTATATATTATATACTATATACATACAGTGCTCCATATATTACATGTTCTCTATATATTATATACTATATACATACAGTGCTCCATATATTACATGTTCGCTATATATTATAATCTATATACATACAGCGCTCCATATATTACATGTTATCTATATATTATATACTATATACGTACAGTGCTCCATATATTACATGTTCGCTATATATTATATACTAATATACTATATACATACAGTGCTCCATATATTACATGTTCGCTATATATTATATACTATATACGTACAGTGCTCCATATATTACATATTCTTTATATATTATATACTATATACTACAGGTCATTTATTAATATTCTTTAATATTATATACATTAACGTACAGTGCTCCATATATACATATCTTATATATATATTATATTATACTACAGTGCTCCATTATTACATGTTGCTATATATTATATACTTATACATACAGCGTCCATATTCATATTCTTTATATATTATACTATATACGTCAGTGCTCCATATATAACATATTCTTTATATATTATATACTATATACGTACAGTGCTCCATATATTACATATTCTTATATATTATATACTATATACGTACAGTGCTCCATATATACATGTTCGCTATATATTATATACTATATACATACAGCCTCCATATATTACATATTCTCTATATATTATATACTATATACGTATAGTGCTCCATATATTACATATTCTCTATATATTATTTACTATGTACGTACAGTGCTCCATATGTTACATGTTCTCTATATGCTATTTACTTTATACGTACAGTGCTCCATATATTACATATTCTCTATTAATATAACTATACTATGTACCAGGCTCCATATATTACATGTTTCTATATATTATATACTATATACATACAGTGCTCCATAATTACATATTCTCTATATATTATATACTATAATGCTGACAGGCTCCATAATTTACTGTTCTCTACTGTCACCAACCTGTTTCTTACCTCCTCACTCAAAAAGCTGTAAAGTTTTGCAGAATGCTCGGACTTGTAATGGACAATGTAAAAGAAAAAAATTCCAGTGTAAATCCTTTGAAAAAGATAGATTGAAAACCGAACCCAGTTTTGCGGCAGATCTTCTAGATCTGCAGAACCGCGAATCTTGCAGAATTTTGGAAATTCAACTTTCCGAATTTTTTCAACCCTCTTTTGGAAATTTGAAAATCTTTGTACATCGTTAATGTTCCTATGGCGAATTCAGGAATCCTTGAACATTCGAGGTTTCTAGAATTCGTCCATTCAAGGATTACTGGACAGAGGTATGGGAGTCCTGTGGCTCAACCTGGGACCCACTCCTGGGTCCTTAGAAGGACCACTGTGGCCCTTAGTAGGGTCTTTTGGGGCTTAAAGCTCCAAACCATGCCCCCCTCCCTGGCACTTTTAAGTGCACTTGTGGCCCTTGGAAGGGCCCTTGTGGCACGGCAAGTGCCTTTTGGGGCTTAGGGTCCCACTCCTCGAACTGGGATTCCCGCCCCTGCACTTAAAAGTGCCCTTGAGGCCATTGGAAGGGCCTTTGTGACACTGACACAGTCTTATGCAGCAGTCACTGGCACTCAAGTGTCTGTCACACAACCTGTTCTTACCTCCTCACTCAAAAAGTTGTAAAGTTTGCAGAATGCTCGGACTTGTAATGGACAATGTAAAAGAAAAAAATTCCAGTGTAAATACCTTTGAAGAAAGATAGATTTGAAACCGAACCCAGTTTGCGGCAGATCTTCTAGATCTGCAGAACGCGAATCTTGCGAATTTTGGAAATTCAACTTTCGAATTTTTTTCAAACCTCTTTTGGAAATTTTGAAATTTTGTACATTCGTTAATGTTCCTATGGCGAATTCAGGAATCCTTGAACATTCGAGGTTTCTAGAATTCGTCCATTCAAGGATTACTGGACAGAGGTATGGGAGTCTGTGGCTCAACCTGGGACCCACTCCGGGTCCTTAGAAGGACCACTGTGGCCTTAGTAGGGTCTTTTGGGGCTTAAGCTCCAAACCATGCCCCCCCTCCCTGGCACTTTAGTGCACTTGTGGCCCTTGGAAGGGCCCTTGTGGCACGGCAAGTGCCTTTTGGGGCTTAGGGGGTCCCACTCTCGAACTGGGATTCCCCGCCCTGCACTTAAAAGTGCCCTTGAGGCCATTGGAGGGCCTTTGTGACACTGACAGCTCGTACTGGGATCCCCTTCCCAGAACTTAGAAGTGCCCTAGCGGCACTGACAAGTGCCTTCGTGGGGAACCTGCAGCTTAAAACCAGGACCCCCATTGGCTCTGTTTTCCCAGTCGGTGACACAAACTCTGCTTATGTGGCAGACTGTGGCACCAGTAACATCGCCGACATGTTTCAAGGATGTGTTCCTCAGACCATTTCCCAGGCCCCAGAGCTATTTTCTTAACTACCATTGCTATTTAAACCATTATTTTAGGTAGAAATTTAAATTTTTCCCCCATTGACTTTAACGGAGGATTTGTGGATTTTCGACTTCGAATCCTCAAGCGGAAGATTTTTGAGAAGTTTGTCCAGACCATTTCCCATTACACTAACATGCTATTGTTATTTCTACCTTAAAGGGCAACTCCAGTCCAAAATAACCTTATATTCTTACCTTAATCTCATAACCACTCAATGAGTAATGGCAGTCAGCCATTGGCTGTGACGTCAACATTGCAGCCATGACTGAAAGTCATTACCGGAAGCAGAGAGGAGACTGGTGAGGGATCACAGTTGTTTAAGGTGTGATTCCTTATTGTGGAGCAGCAGATAAAGGTAAGAATATACGAACCCGAGGTTTAGGGGGTGATCCTTCCAAGTATGAAAAGTTATTGGGATGCTGGAGTTAACTTTTAGATTTAATCAAAACTTTCAGATTTTTATTTCCTATTGAACTCTATAGTTAATGAAACACTCCAGAAGCGTATTTCTGTTGTATTCATTAAACATCCCAAATATTTAAGCTGTGATACACTGGAACCCATTTATTGTAAATCAGCATTTACAACATTTATTTTATTGGTAATATGCAGCCTTTAATCCCAAAATGTAAACATCTTTAGCCTTGTCTTGTGGTGAAATTTGAGTTTATATTCTTTCATGATTTGATATCGCCACCTCCAAATCAGGCAATATTACAAATGAGTACAATTAAAACAGTTTGTTTATTATGCATCTTAATAATCACATCAGTAAAAACTTCTGTGGTGTTGTGTACATTAAAGAAAAATGTTTCCAGATATTTCATCTGTCTGGCCATTCATTTAAATATAAGATATTAGTTTTGTGGGTTCTCTCACCATGCTGAGTTATTTAACTCACTTGAGCTATTATAATTGGTGAATTTTACATGCCCATTATACACATTATTATAATTCGGGACCTGTTCAAGTGCTAAATTGACCGATCTTTCTCAATTTATGGTGCTGGGTAGTTATTTGTTTTTATTTTTGTTGGTGGTGTATCGTTAATGTGTTTTACCTGTTGCACTAGAGGGAGGGCCGGGGTGTGGGTGTGGGAGGGTATTTACCTTTTAAAGTTCAATGATGATTAATTCTGTAACCCTGATGATGGCTGTGAACATTATGGGCAAAATGCATAGGTAACAGACCTCACTATGCAAGTTCCTGTTTTTTTATTTTTTCTTGGTGGGTATGGGTTAATGTATATGCTGTGAAAATTATAAAGGGAGATCAACCATGTGATCTTCTTTTTCTACTTCCTGAAATTTTCCCCAGAGGATAGGGGGGAGCCAGGGGACCTAAATAACAGGTAGGCCCAGTTAGTGTGAGAATAGATTCTGTTATAGATCTATATTCTGTTATAGATCACCCCAGGAGTGATAGATAGGAGTAGTGTAGCTAGTGAGCAACCTAAGCTCCAACAAGGAGATTAAGCAAGGACTAGAGTCCTGGGTATACCACCCAAGAATAGACACATAGTGGCAGATATAGGGGTAGAAGATTCCACTACAGTGACTTGAGTGCTGGGGTGGCATTTACAAGCTTATTTGTTATTTATGCTGTTTCTGATCCTTCTGGTTTGTAAGTATTTATGTGATATCTGTGCCATGCTATGTCACCTCTACTGTGCTACTTGCAATGTAATGTTTTAATAATATTGTTCAGTTAATAAATAAGATTCTTGTTTAAGTTCAAGAACCACTGGCGCCTGTTTATTGCATTCTATCTAGAGTGGTAATTCAGCAATACCCTGCGATTGCCCACTCCTGATAAATAAAGTTTGTGCAAAGAATTTGGATAAGGCTGACAGTCTCTGGAGCAAATAAAGTGCCCCCATTTTACTTGCCTTAACAATTAGGAGCACTCCAGGAATTTTAACAGGTTTTATCAAACAACACACATGGTGGCATATTTTGGCCCTGTCGTGGGGCCTTTATCAAGCCATTGTGATAAAGGCCCCATGCCAGGGCTGAAACTTTGCCACTATGGGACATATTTATAAATGCGTAGAGGAATCGCACATTAGCGATATCGCGCGTTATCGCTAAATATGAGGCGGATGTGAATTTACGGCCACAATCATACATTTACGCCGAACATTCCTTAATTTATGAATGTTCAATTGTAGAATATCATGCAGTAGTAAACTACTACAATGGCATTCTATGGGGATTGTAAATCTATGATCGGGTCTTAGATTTACGTATTTTTATGATCGGTTTTATATGATTGCAAATTAGAGATTGGTTTACCGATCGTTAAACTAATTGTTAAAGGTGCGGTATATGCTAAAAAGTGATACCACGCCTTCATAAATATGGCCCTATGTGTGTTGTTTGAATAAGCCTGTTAAAATTTGTGGATTGCTCCTATACTGTAAACAAACTTTGTATGGAAATCAGCGGGAGGCGCTCAGGTCCAATATACGCTTTGAGTACAGAGTACGACATTGGTATTGGCACAGGACTACACATTTTTTAACATTTAACTACAACTTCTCTGTAGTAGCTATTGCTCAGTGCCATTTTTACTTAGGGGTGAAGGGGGAGAGTGTATTTTTTTTCTGTGGGGAGAAGGACAGTGCCATTTTTACTTGGGGTTAAAGGAGAGAGAATCATTTTTACTATTGGGGTGGGACAGTGCCATTATTATTAGGGGTGAAGGAGGAGAGTGTCATTTTTTACTATGGGGTATACAGAGAGACATTTTTACTAAAGGGTGAAGGGGCTTAGGAGCAAAGGGAAGAGAGTTTGTTTTAGTATGGGACATTTTTACAATGGAGGGATATAATTTTTATTATGGAGTAAAAAAAGTAATTTTTACTAGGTTGTGGGGTGGAGAGTGCCACTTATCCTATGGCGTGGGTTGGGAGAGTGTCATTTTTGTTACTGAAGGGGTGGGAGAGAGTGCCATTCTTTTGACAATGTTTTTTTTTAGGGGGTGAGAGGTTTCTTTTTTTTACTATGAAGGTGGAAAGTTGCCGATTTATTTACTTAGGTGAAGGGTTAAGGGTCTAATTTCTTACTGATTAGATGAAATAAGGGGCATGCTGTGTATCATGGTTGATTGTCCTGTCCATTGGAGACTGTGACTTTTACTGTGACTAAGGCTATTTTGAGCATTTTGTTTGAAAAATTACATGTTTATGGGGTTGCCAGATTAGTTAGGGTGTGTCTGTACATGAAGCAAGGTGAGGAGCCACAGGTTCTCCCACTTGTGTGGGGGATGTCAACTGATTTGAATAAAGCCAGAGTTTTTTCAGTTAATTCAACATTTTATTTTCCAGGGAAGGGCATGCATTATGGCAAAAACATCAATGCTAGTTATACTCTTAATGGAATAGTGCTAGGAGTTGATATCTAATATATATATATATGGCTTGAGAAAGGGACCTTGAAAGATACCGAAACGTTGCCTACGCTGTGATGTATTGAACACAATGAAAGTTTGGAGGAATAAGACCTGAGAGTGCGTTGAATTCCACACTAATGTCTATGATCTTTGATTACCTCAACAGCACCTAGGCTTCTAAGAGGGTGGTGAACTGATTGCCTGTACTGATGCATAAGTAATTATATATATATATATATATATATATATATATATATAATATATATATATATGATATATATATATATATATATATATATATATAATTATATTAATATAATCGAAAGATCCAGCAAACTCTCGGGTCTTTATGAACGTTTATTTGAAAAATGTAGGTCGACCTACATTTTTCAAAATACATGTTTCATAAACCTGGGAGTGTGTCTGCCAAAAATTTGCCACAAAAAGGAATAGTCCTGAGCTCTGAGTTCTGAAACGTTAAAATATTTTTTAATTGATTAGTGAGGTGTGCTCAGGACTATTCCTCCTGTAGATTAGTAAAATAGACTTCGGTAAAGTTCAGGAGCACTCCGGTTCTTTCAAAATAGTTTATTAAATATAGCACATAGTGGCAACGTTTCGGCTCTGTGTGTGGAACCTTATCAAGCTTGATAAAGGCTCTACGCACAGAGCTGAAACGTTGCCACTATGTGCTATTTTAATAAACTATTTTGAAGAAATCCCGAGTGCTCCTGACTTTACCGAAGTATATATATATATATAATATATATATATATATATAGTATTTTTTTTATTGCTGTCCCCTAATGGCTGTGCCACCATAGGTGACTTAGTGTGAAATACTTCCCTGTCTATAACTTAATCAATCCTTGCAGGTTCTCATTCATCCAGGTCATGGTATATCTGTTGTATTCAATTAGATCAACTAGACGTTTCGCTAGTCATCCATCTGGCTTTCTCAATTCAGAATGATTTGTACAAGAATCTGTGGCATTCATGTAACCCTGGAAAATCTCAATTAGCATATCACAGCCAGGTGTTAGGGCGTGATTGGATAGTGGCTAAGAGAACCCCCAAGTGTTATAGGAACACCCAAGAACCTGCAACACAGATCTGAGAACATCCCCACTACACAGAGGTGAAGGCTAAATAAATGAAACATCTCAGAGCCCTTAAAACTTGTGGATTCCAGACTGGGTCTTTGTCAAAAGAAGTAGAAGGAAAGAAAAGTACATGTATACAACAGTGAAGGGATAAGCAAGACAGGAGAAAGAACATGGTCATCCCATATGTAGCAGGGGTCTCCGAGAAATTAAAAGAATTTTCAAAAAACACCGTATCCTGGTCTGCTTTAAACCAAACAACATACTGAGGCAGCACCGAAAGACCCAATACCAAAACAAAAGAAAAGCAACATCATATACGCAGTGCAGTGAAGAATGCTCTGTTTTGTATGTGGGGGAGCCAAACAGCAACTGCATCAATGTATGGCCCAGCACAGAAGAGCCAATTCCTTGGGTCATGACTCAGCCGTGTACCTGCTCTTAAGGATAAAGGACATACCTTTGAAAATTGTAATGTTAACATATTGGCAAGAGACGGACTGGTTCAGAGAGGTGTCAAGGAGGCCATTTATGTGAAATATAAATGGCCTCCTTGACCAAACTGTCGTCATGTACAATGCTGTTTTGACACCTTACCCTGGGCGCAGTCACTATGCAATCACACCCTTAAGGACTTTGTTATGTCTTCAGAACTAAACTTCAAGTCCAGTTGATCTAATGAAATACAACAGATATACCTCTTGTATTAGTCTTTGCCAAGACTTGAACATCTAAAGAGATTGAGACGCATCCTGTAAGTATGGTTGACTATTTCCGAACCTATTCACACCGAGAGTAGAGCACGCTGTAGTGAGTATTTGTGGTGAAAATACAGGTCAATGGAGGTCAATAAGCTGAAAAGGATCCCTCTCCAAAACAATACTTGAATGGTGCCCTCCACCCTCAGTGCCCTAGAAGGTCGCCTAAAAAAGACCTGGGAGCTGGGCACATATTGCACTTGTTCCTCCACCCAGGAGCGTAGGGTAGTAGCCCAACTGCCATGTTTGTTTGTTAAAAAAGCAGCAGAAATGTGCCTACATTTTTTTGTTCCCCCCGCGCTCTCTATCCCAGCCCTCTGCTTGCTGGATGTTGTAAGAAGGGGCGGTACTGGCACTGTGTCTGTGATCACAATGGCTTCGCAATCTATATTACCCCTCTTGTATGACTTTATTGTATTTTGTTTCTGACAGTGCTGCATCCCCAAATGGCGCTTTATAATTAACTTTACATACATACATAAATACAATCAGACCGCTGGGGAATGTAGCAATATAGTACATTCCGCTGCTTTTTTAACAAAACAAACATGAGGATTGGGGGTGGGCTATGGTGCCCTATACCATAGGTAGGGCACCAAGCAGCAAGAAGGTCCAGCCTGAGTACCTCCCTGAGGACTGGAGGAGGCAGAAACCTTTTCCCCCAAAGACAGCTCCTACTCTTCAGTTTCCTGGACTTTGAACAAGCACTAAACACGCAACTTAAGGAGCAAAGTGTAAGGAAAGGATTAATTTACTAAACAGTGGGGCCAGTAGTAGGTAATTAGTTTTGGGGTGGAAATTCCTTTAACTAACTAATGACAAGCCTGGCCTTCGACCTCTCAAATGACATCCACGCAGCCATTACAACGATGTAAATACCAATAGTGAAAACTTTTAATGCCACTAATGGATGGCTTTATGGTCCCGCAAAAGTGGATTGCAAACTGCTATTGGCAATTACATTGGAGGATTGTCCCCTCACACCATCGACTGTACTGAGAAAGAATCAAAGAGGCACTGACCAGTGGAAATCCCACTAGTCAGTCAGCCAGCCTTTTAAAGACCTGTGATCAGCCATAATTTACTGATCTTTTTAATTGATCTACAGTATGATCGATTAAATCTATTAATGTTTGGAAGTGGGTATTGTCAGCAAGGTTTCTTTGTTTTTTGAGCGACACCAAACTTTGCGACCATTAAAAAAAAAGAGGATGTGCATCGTTGCAGGGGATCTAATGGATTTTTTTATCAAGTAGGATCCGGCCCACTCTGTGGCTATTTACCAAGGAATATTAAGGTGCTACCCCAGTCAGTCCTCTACCAAGGACCAGCTATAGCACACCAATATAAGAACCAGGGTGCACACTAATCATATGGTGATTCCTTTTATTTCTGCATCACCAACAAACAAACAACATTTTGGGGAACGCTATGCCCCCTTCATCATAGCATTCCCCGAATGTTGTTTTATTGATGAAAAATAAAGAATCACCATTTGATTAGTGTGCACCCTGGTTCTTTATATTGCGGGACTAATAGATTGTCACACATTGGGCTGCTAAGTAGAGATGGCCGTTCGCGGACCGAACCGGGATCCCGCCGCGGATTTATCCCGTCCGCGACCGGCGGATTATTCCGGATTTTCCGGATTTTCCGCCTTCCCGAACTTCCGAACCGCGGATTTTTTTTTTTTTAAAAAATTTTCGAAAATACGAGTATCTCCGTAATTACGATATCTGCGATCTTCCGGGACCCGAAAAAAACCGGAGATCCTCGTAATTACGCGGATTCTCGTAATTACAGTTTTTCGTAAAAACGAGAAATTCTTGTAAATTCGAATTTTTGGGGCTTATTTTCAAGACGGAGCAGCCACATGACCCAAATTAACCATGGCGCTAACATGATTATTGCCAGCCCCCTGGGTATAAAACGCTGCTTCACAGCGACATTTTGTCAGTTGGTTGGAGTTGTTTTAGGGGAGACCCGACAGTGTTAAGAGTTGGAGAGATTTTTGCGCTTTTTGAGCTTTCTGTGTGTGGATTTCAGTGTGGTGTTTAGCACTTGTTGTTACCCCCCTGTATTCACACATCTTGAGACCAACAGTCCTTTTAAGGACTAACCCCCTATAGTCCTTTGGACAAATTTTGTGTTAGACCTGTTAGAGGTCTAGGGTCCTGTTTTTTTGTTTGTCTTTCTGTATCTGTGTGTCGTGTCCTGTGTGTTTTGTGTAGCTGACAGTGCTACTTGCTGTGGCTAATGTTTTCGCTCTGGTGGTCAATCCTGCTTGGCCGAGAGCAGTACTCCAATTACAAGGGGGCCTGCTGTACCTCAATGGTGCTGTTCCCTACCCGTTCACCTGTTCCCTTGCACGAAGCATACTCTGAGGGAGAGAAGCACTGGGGTGAGGGGGTATGTCCAGTGGGGCCAAGTCTGCCTGGCCCCACAACAATGGTGGCAAACTGAACGTGGACATTATGTAACCCAGTACCCACCCCATCGCCTTCTTTCCCTGGTTTGTGCAAACTCTATATAGGGGAATGTGGCCAATGTGGTGGTTGTAATGGCATTAATGGTAAGGTATATACATTATAAGTACCAGACATTAGCTAGCTAAATGATATGTGTATTGTAATTTTTCAATAAAAATTTATATGGAATCTATTCTGAATATTTGATATATCGAAATAAAGCCCCAAAACATTTTTGTTTTACAAAACTATTGTATATATATATATATGATATAATTTTTTTTTTTTTTAAACTATTTAAAAAAATAAAAAAACAAAAAAAAAACACTGGGTTACTGGGTGCCCTCCTCTCCAGTCTGGTCAGGGGCGGCGGTCCAGGCGGCGGTCCGCGCCGCCCATGTGGCGCATCTCCCGCCGCATGCTCTGTTTCTGGGAGGAAGATATTGAGAGAATTGTGGTGAAGATGTTCGAGCACATTCCTAAGCACCATGCGGTAGATGCAAATTTGCACCTGATAACTCTTACACATACATGGTACTGCAATGCTTATAATGTTGCGGTATGTCATAAACAAGGAAAGCTCAGTATAAGATATCATTATTTCTAAAATTCTAGTTTATATATGCATACCTAGTTATGGTAACAGTGATTTCTCCTGATGGCTGTTGGATGGGTCACACATGCTTCAGATCTCTACTGACCAACTGAATACAACCCAGGGACTGGGGTCAAGGGCAAGACCATAACGGTCTCATATTAGGGTCCTGCAAACAGGAAGTCAGTATTTCCGTTGCATTTATTTATACACAGACACAATGCTGATTGCTGAATGGCAGATTAAGGTCATTGGGATGGATAAAATACTGCTCTTCCACTTAAGTGATATTATTGCATCATGGGGGATCACTGATAAACAGCAGTAGGTAATGCTGGCATAAAAACATACGTTTATTGCTAAATTGTATCAGAACATTCTTGGTTTGTATCACTAGACTGTGCTACATACAACATTTTTGGAAGTGGTGCAGCCCCCAAAAGCATGTCAAACCCACAGTACCCAATGTTGCATCATGTAGCGTGGATTTTACACTGGAAAATACAAGATTTAATAGTCTTGTATATACATTTCATTAACGTTGCATATGATTTACTTACGATTCTCAAGCATGGCCGCCAGAGTGACTGGAGAGGCAGGAGGTGCTGGAGGGCTGGAGAGGTGGAGAGCCTGGGGGGCTGGAGAGGGGAGGGGCTGGAGAGGGTGGAGGGCCTGGAGAGGCTGGTCCTGCTCTAGAAAAAAAATGTTTTATTCAACAATCACCGTCCAATCTATTAGTAATATATTACATGTATAAGAACATTTCCTAAAAGGCTAGTGTGTGAACATTTCTTGGATAATTTTGGACGTTTGGACCGACGATTTCGTGACTTAACTCAAAAACTGAAGGGACAAGATACAGCCCAGAGTGGGACAATAAAGGGGAATGAGAAATGAGAAGCCCTGTCTCTCAAGCCAAATTAATAGATTTGTGCATTTTTTTTTACGAAATTTTTATCAGTGAAAAATAAAATTCACTTAATTATCACTGATAATTTCACTAATTATTGCTGACATCAAGGTCAATAAAAAGATAAAAAAATTGGCTTAGGATGCACTTACTGTCTGGCTTGTGCCGTGCCTCCTCTTGGGGCGGTGGACTGCCCGGTTGGGGGCGTTGGAGAGCCCGGAGGGGGCACAGGCCGCTGGAGGGGGCAATGGGCTGCCCTAGCCGAGGGCTAGTTGGTGTAGAGCTAAAAAAAGGAAATTTATTTAAACTCTCACTGTCATTAAATGTCGAATACATTTACTAAAACAATTCTCGGAGAAGTTGTCAAACATTAGCAAACTTTGGATAAAGGGCTTGGACACATCAACGTGGTAAAAAGCACACAATAGTGTGGCACAATTAATGTGATCCTCAATTTTTGCACCAATTATGCTATCGTACTGCACTCGCTGGCAATACACATGAGCGCACCGCCAAACACGTGCTTGTATGCTTTTTTCTAGAGCGCTCGTGTGTGCTGTAATTTGGCCTTGGAAAATGAAAGATTTAGAAAAAAATTTTTTTCTTCAAAGGCTGCACTTACATTCTTCCTCTGGCGGGACCTGTGGTGGGGGTGGGTATCTGAGGAGATTCCCTGCAAATTAAATAAAAAATACTATGAATGATATATCTAACGGATATATTTAATTTATACTTTGAATTCTGCTTGAAAATACAGATTAAATAAGGCAATATGTTATAGTTTCTTAAAAGTCAATCATATTTCTATGGCAATGATTCATACCTTATTCTGGCTAGTACTTATATTCTTATTGTGGTGTATTGTAGCCACGGAAAGGGAAAAGTTGTGTTGGGTGTAGGGGAGCATCAGTAGCTGTGTGTACTTGTATCTGTATAGATTTTTGTGGTACACAACATTTTAATTTTGGAGTGTAAAAATCAATTTTTATAATTGATCAACATTTTATTTTTGACTTTACTTTCCCTTCAAATAGGGCTGGCCATGTAATAAAAGGGAGGTTGAGATAGAGAGAGAGAACAGATAGAGACACAGAGACATATAAAATGGAGTATTATACTTAAAGTACATACGTTCAATGGCTAATGGCCTTTTGGGCATTCGAGGGATCGTTATAGTCCGATAGAAAAAAAGACACACAAACTCACTCGGAAAGTATTGTCATATCAATATATGCACAAAAACCATAACAAAAAGATTTAAAATGTTATAATAATTGATCAACATTTATTTTTGACTTTACTTTCCCTTCAAATAGGGCTGCCATGTAACAAAAAATGGTGGGTCAGTAAAAGTGTGTTTAACTGTGTCTATGTGTGGGTATCAGTGTCATTTATAAGGTAAAAGAAATCAATTTTTAATGATCGATTTCATTTTACTTTACTTAGCCTTTAAATAAGGCTGCCATGGAAATGGAAGGGTGGCACCAAGTGGTGTTTACCTGTGTCATGTGTGGGTATCATTTGAATTTAGGTGTTATGTTAAATAAAGTCACTTTCAGTATTATTTTTGACTTTACTTACCCTGTTAATAGGGCTGATATTGAATAATATAAGAAGAAGAATAATGTAATAAATAACCAGTGAATGAGAAATACAAAGAACTTGGATCTCTCTCTTCTCACAAGCCAAATTTAAGGATTATTGATGTTTTAAAAAACATATATATAAATATGTTTTTGTCAGAAGTGATTAAAATATTTTACTACGTATTATAATACAGTAATATAATAAAAGGTATACTTGCCTTCTATCATCTGCCGTACGGCAGCCACATATTGAGGCCTCTGCCTCTGAGGTCAGACCACTTTCTGGAGGGTAGAGACAGTGGTTCTGGTATCCAAATCGCCGAGATCGGCGTCTGAGCCCCTCCATATCCTGCGCCTCCGGCGCCGCACATGATGGGTGCCAGGGGGGAACTCATCGTACCCCTGAGCAGCAGGTAATTCATGGCATAACAACCTGCCTTGCAGAACTAGCCATTTGCTAGGCAGAAGTTCCGGTTCCTCGTGGTTCCTCGTTTTACGAAAACCCTCGTTTTACGAAAATCCTCGTTTTTTACAAAATCCTCGTTTTTACGTGAATCCTCGTTTTCGGAGGTCCTCGTTTTCCGGAAATCCTCGTTTTCCGGAATCCTCGTATTTCGAAAAGTACCGTTTTTTTAAAATTCACGCTAGCGACTGTAATGTTTAGGTATTGTAGGCATTATCGTGTTTCTAAGGACATTACCAGGTCCTGATGATTAAGTGTACATTACCAAGGCTATTTAGACCACTTTTAATTCGGATTTTGCGAACTTTCATTTTAATACGTTTTAACGGGTCGCCTCGCGGATTTTCGAATTTACGGATTTTTTCGAAAATCCGCGGATCCTCGCGCGGACCCGGATTTTTCGAAGTTCGGACATCTCTACTGCTAAGTGGCAGATAGATTCAATGTTGATAAATGTTAAGGTGATGTATTTTGGACTTAAAAAATCCTTGTGCTACTTATACTAAAATGGCTCTGTGTTAAGTGAATCCCTGTTGGAAAGGGATCTTGGAGTTTGGTGGATAACAAACTTAAAGGTAGCAACAGTGCCACGGGGCAACAGCCAGGGCCCTAGGGTCTTGTCATGTACTGCCTCAGTTGGAATATGCAGTGCAATCTTGGAATCCGTGTAAAAAGGATATCTTGAAATGGAAGGTTCAGAGAGGGCAACTAAATTACTAGAGGGGATGGGGGAGCTTGTATATAGAAAGGAGACTGGAAAAGTTACAATGATGTATCTGCGAGAAAAGGGCTTGGTGGGGAATGATTACTGTTATAAATACATAAGGGACATACAAATAAACTACTGGGGCATTGTCCACATTCGAACATGTTACGGAGACGCAAGACATCCCTTAAGACTGTGAGAACAAAGGTTTAGAGCTCTCCAAGTTCGGAAAGGGCTTTTCACTGTGAAAACGGTTAAAGCTATGGAACTGTCACTTCAGTGGACGTTGTATGGCAGGTTCCATGATCAGTTTAAAAAAAAAAGCTGGACGAGTTTTCTGCAAACAAACTAATGTTGCAAGTTTACTGGTGTGATGATCAAAAAGTAGAGATTGATCAGGGAAATTTCCGATGTTTTTTTCTCCCCCTTCATAAATTTGTTGGTTTTTTTTTGCCCTCCCTGGATCACAGTAAGGCGAATAAGGGTAAGTGACAGACACTTGAGTGTCCAGTGACTGCTGCATAAGATGCAGTAATCGCTGTATCAAGGAGACGGTTAAGTTTAAGCCACTCTACAATGGAATAGCATTGGCAAGGGTTGCCATCCATCTGCGCTCCAATCTAAACAAACAATCATTGAAGGGCAGGCGATTCACTAAAAAAAACTGATTGCATGTGCTCTGAAAAGGAGTCGCAGCACAGGAAATTTGGCTACACACATTGACATGAACAGCTCTGTGCTAATGGATCGAAGCGCATGGAAAATCACACTAGTGAGATTGAGGCCTAAGGTTGAGGCCAGACTGAATTGGATGGAAATGTGCGTAATAAGCTTGACAATGTTTTACATTGCAATCTGCTTGAGCTGCTCGTGACTGAGTGACTGGGAGTGTCTGTGTGATTGAGCATAACTGAGAGTGTGTCTGTGTGACTGATAGTGTGTCTGCATGATTGAGAATGTCAGTGTGACTAAGAGTGTGTCTGCATGATTGAGAATGTCTGCGTGACTGAGAGTGGGTCTGCATGATTGACAGTGTCTGCGTGACTAAGAGTGTGTCTGCATGACTGAAAGTGTCTGCATGACTGAGATTGTGTCTGCATGATTGACAGTGTATGCATGACTGAGAGTGTGTCTGCGGAATAAGTGGCACTCTCCCACCCCACAACCTAGTAAAAATTACTTTTTTACTCCATAATAAAAATTATATCCCTCCTTGTAAAAATGTCCCATACTAAAACAACTCCTACTCTCTTTCCTTGCTCCTAAGCCCCCTTCACCCTTAGTAAAAATGTCTCGCTATACCCCATAGTAAAAAATGACACTCTCCTCCCTTCACCCCTAAATAATAATGGCACTGTCCCACCCCAATAGTAAAAATGATTCTCTCTCCTTTAACCCCAAGTAAAAATGGACTGTCCTTCTCCCCACAGAAAAAAAATACACTCTCCCCCTCTCCTTCACCCTAAGTAAAAATGCCACTGACCAATAGCTAACTACAGAGAAGTTGTAGTTAAATGTTAAAAAATGTGTAGTCCTGTGCCAATACCAATTCGTCCTCTGTACTCAAAGCGTATATTGGACCTGAGCGCCTCCCGCTGATTTCCATACAAAGTTTGTTTACAGTATAGGAGCAATCCACAAATTTTAACAGGCTTATTCAAACAACCACACATAGGGCCATATTTATGAAGGCGTGGTATCACTTTTTAGCAATACCGCACCGCACCTTTAACATTAGTTTTAACGATCGGTAAACCAATCTCTAATTTGCAATCATTAAAACCGATCATAAAAATACGTAAATCTAAGACCCGATCATAGATTTACAATCCCCATAGAATGCCTATGTAGTATTTTACTACTGCATGATATTCTACAATTGACATTTCATAAATTAAGGAATGTTCGCGTAATGTATGATTGTGGCCGTAAATTCCATCCGCCATCATAATTAAGCGATAACGCGCGATATCGCTAATGTGCGATTCCTCTACGCATTTATAAATATGTCCCATAGTGGCAAAGTTTCAGCCTCGCCTGTCATGGGGCCTTTATCACATGGCTTGATAAAGGCCCCCCGCACAGGGCCAAAATATTGCCACCAATGTGTGTTGTTTGAATAAACCTGTTAAAATTCCTGGAGTGCTCCTATATTGTATAGGCAATAGTAAAATGGGGGCACTTTATTTGCTCCAGAGACTGTCAGCCTTATCCAATCTTTGCACAAAACTCTTATTTATCAGGAGTGGGCAATCGCCAGGGTATTGCTGAATTACCACTCTAGATAGAATGCAATAAACAGGCGCCAGTGGTTTCTTGAACTTAAACAAGAATCTTATTTTTAACTGAACAATATTATTAAAACATTACATTGCAGAGTAGCACAGTAGAGGTGACATAGCATGGCACAGATATCACATAAATACTTACAAACCAGAAGGATCAAAACAGCATAAATAACAAATAAGCTTGTAAATGCCACCCCAGCACTCAAGTCATGTAGTGGAATCTTCTACCCCTATATCTGCCACTATGTGTCTATTCTTGGGTGGTATATACCCAGGACTCTAGTCCTTGCTTAATCTCCTTGTTGGAGCTTAGGTTGCTCACTAGCTACACTACTCCACTATCACTCCTGGGTGATCTATAACAGAATCTATGATCTATACCAGAATCTATTCTCACACTCACTGGGCCTACCTGTTTTAGGTCCCCTGGCTCCCCCCTATCCTCTGGGAAAAATTTCAGGAAGTAGAAAAAGAAAGATCACATGGTTGATCTCCCTTTTATAATTTTACACAGCATATACATTCCCATACACCAACACACAAGAAAAAATAAAAACAAGGAACTTGCATAGTGAGGTCTGTTTCACCTATGCATTTTGCCCATAATGTTCACAGCCATCATCAGGGTTACAGAATTAATCATCATTGAACTTTAAAAAGGTAAATACCCTCCCACACACCACACCCCGGCCCTCCCTCTAGTGCAACAGGTAAAACACATTAACGCATACACCACAACAAAAAAAAAACAAATAACTACCCAGCACCATAAATTGAGAAAGATCGGTCAATTTAGCACTTGAACAGGTCCCGAATTATTAATAATGTGTATAATGGGCATGTAAAATTCACCAATTATAATAGCTCAAGTGAGTTAATAACTCAGCATGGTGAGAGACACCCACAATAACTAATATCTTCTATATTTAAATGAATGGCCAGACAGATGAAATACTGGAAACATTTTTCTTTAATGTACACAACACCACAGAAGTTTTTACTGATGTGATTATTAAGATGCATAATAAAACAACTGTTTAATTGTACTCATTTGTTAATATTGCCTGATTTGGGAGGTGGCGATATCAAATCATGAAAGAATATAAACTCAAATTTCACCACCAAAGACAAGGCTAAAGATGTTTACATTTTGGGATTTAAAGGCTGCATATTACCAATAAAATAAAATTGGAAATGCTGATTTTACAATAAATGGGTTCCAGTGTATCACAGCTTAAATATTTGGGATGTTTAATGAATACAACGAAATACGCTTCTTGGAGTGTTTCATTAACTATAGAGTTCAATAGAAATAAAAATCTGAAAGTTTTGATTAAATCTAAAAGTTATACTCAGCATCCCAATAACTTTTCATACTTGGAAGGATCACCCCCTAAACCTCGGGTTCGTATATTCTTACCTTTTATCTGCTGCTCTCCCACAATAAGGAATCACACCTTAAACAACTGTGATCCCTCACCAGTCTCCTCTCTGCTTCCTGGTAATGACTTTCAGTCATGGCTGCAATGTTGACGTCACAGCCAATGGCTGATGCCATTACTCTTTGTGGTTATGAGATTAAGGTAAGAATATAAGGTTATTTTGAGACTGGAGTTGCCCTTTAAGGTAGAAATACAATAGCATGTTAGTGTAAATGGGAAATGGTCTGGAAAACTTCTCAAAAATCTATTCCGCTTGAGGATTCGAAGTCGAAAATCCACAAATCCTCCGTTAAGTCAATGGGGGAAAAAATTTAAATTTCTACCTAAATAATGGTTAAATAGCAATGGTGTTAAGAAAATAGCTCTGGGGCCTGGGAAATGGTCTGAGGAACACATCCTTGAAACATCGTCGCGATGTTACTGGTGCCACAGTCTGCCACATAAGCAGAGTTTGTGTCCCGACGGGGAAAACAGAGCCAATGGGGGTCCTGGTTTTAAGCTGCAGGTTCCCCACCGAAGGCACTTGTCAGTGCCGCTAGGGCACTTCTAAGTTCTGGGAAGGGGATCCCAGTACGAGCTGTCAGTGTCACAAGGCCCTTCCAATGGCCTCAAGGGCACTTTTAAGTGCAGGGCGGGGAATCCCAGTTCGAGAGTGGGGACCCCCTAAGCCCCAAAAGGCACTTGCCGTGCCACAAGGGCCCTTCCAGGGCCACAAGTGCACTTAAAAGTGCCAGGGAGGGGGGCACATGGTTTGGAGCTTTAAGCCCAAAAGACCCTACTAAGGCCACAGTGGTCCTTCTAAGGACCCGGAGTGGGTCCCATGTTGAGTCACAGGACTCCCATACCTCTGTCCAGTATCCTTGAATGGACGAATTCTAGAAACCTCGAATGTTCAAGGATTCCTGAATTCGCCATAGGAACATTAACGAATGTACAAGATTTTCAAAATTTCCAAAAGAGGTTTGAAAAAAATTCGGAAAGTTGAATTTCCAAATTCTGCAAGATTCGCGTTCTGCAGATCTAGAAGATCTGCCGCAAACTGGGTTCGTTTTCAAATCTATCTTCTTCTCTCAAAGGTATTACACTGGAATTTTTTTCTTTTACATTGTCCATTACAAGTCCGAGCATTCTGCAAAACTTTACAAGCTTTTTGAGTGAGGAGGTAAGAACAGGTTGGTGACAGACACTTGAGTGTCCAGTGACTGCTGCAATAAGACTGCTGTCAGTGTCACAAGGCCTTCCATGTGGCCTCAAGGGCACTTTTAAGTGCAGGGGCGGGGAATCCCAGTTCGAGGAGTGGGACCCCCTAAGCCCCAAAAGGCACTTGCCGTGCCACAAGGGCCCTTCCAAGGGCCACAAGTGCACTTAAAAGTGCCAGGGAGGGGGGCATGGTTTGGAGCTTTAAGCCCCAAAAGACCCTACTAAGGGCCACAGTGGTCCTTCTAAGGACCCAGGAGTGGGTCCCAGGTTGAGCCACGGACTCCCATACCTCTGTCCAGTAATCCTTGAATGGACGAATTCTAGAAACCTCGAATGTTCAAGGATTCCTGAATTCGCCATAGGAACATTAACGATGTACAAAATTTTCAAATTTCCAAAAGAGGTTTGAAAAAATTCGGAAAGTTGAATTTCCAAAATTCTGCAAGATTCGCGTTCTGCAGATCTAGAAGATCTGCCGCAAAACTGGGTTCGGTTTCAAATCTATCTTTCTTCAAAGGTATTTACACTGGAATTTTTTTCTTTTACATTGTCCATTACAAGTCCGAGCATTCTGCAAAACTTTACAGCTTTTTGAGTGAGGAGGTAAGAACAGGTTGCTGACAGACACTTGAGTGTCCAGTGACTGCTGCATAAGATGCAGTAATCGCTGTATCAAGGAGACGGTTAAGTTTAAGCCACTCTACAATGGAATAGCATTGGCAAGGGTTGCCATCCATCTGCGCTCCAATCTAAACAAACAATCATTGAAGGCAGGCGTTTCACTAAAAAAAACTGATTGCATGTGCTCTGAAAAGGAGTCAGCAGCACAGAAATTTGGCTACACACATTGACATGAACACTCTGTGCTAATGGATCGAAGCGCATGGAAAAATCACACTAGTGAGATTGAGGCCTAAGGTTGAGGCCAGACTGAATTGGATGAAATGTGCGTAATAACTTTACAATGTTTTACATTGCAATCCTCTGAGCTGCTCGTGACTGAGTGACTGGGATGTCGTGTTGATTGGGCATAACTGAGAGTGTGTCTGTGTGACTGATAGTGTGTCTGCATGATTGAGAATGTCAGTGTGACAAGATGTTGTCTGCATGATTGAGAATGTCTGCGTGACTGAGAGTGGGTCTGCATGATTGACAGTGTCTGCGTGACTAAGAGTGTGTCTGCATGATTGAGTGTCTGCGTGACTGAGAGTATGTCTGCATGACTGAAAGTGTCTGCATGACTGAGATTGTGTCTGCATGATTACCTTATGATGTACGGTATAATATCTTTATCAGACCACCGAATCTAAAATTTTGCATCATCAAAACTAGATTTCACAGAGTTAACTACAGGGTGTTTTCCTGCGGGTTATAGGACTAGCCCACTCTGCCCCCCCCACCTAGACCTTCAGCCCCCTTTCAGTATTTATGTGTCCACTTGTCCCCCTAGTCTCCACCACCTCACACCTCATTCTCCGTCTTATGTATTCCCTTGCACCTTATTTCTTTTATCTGATAGATTGAAGATTTGCCCGACAGAGCCCCCGAGAATTTCGATGCCGCTGGTTTATTGTAACCCAGCCTCGCCTTGACCCTTTAGTTCCCTTGTTGATTTCCCGAAACCGTAGTTCGTTCGGTCTTTTCAGACATGCTTGATCCTTGGCCATCTTTTTCCTTCCTTTACGAAAAGAAAAGCTGGGAGACGTTAGGTGTATTTGTGCTGGTGAGTGTGGCATGTGACCTACCGTCAGTGCCCGCCCCGAACCGACAGCGACAGAAGCCCCCCCAAAACGCAGGTAAGCGATAGCGGAGGTGGGCGAGGGGGAGTTAGGGTTGGAGGGGCGCAAGTAAGTTCAGACGACACTGGCAGTAGACCAAGAGTAATAAGCCAGAACAATTGTATTTGTCTGTGCACCATTTATACATTCCATTTTTGTCTTATCTTCTTTATTCCCCACGCCTTACACCTCTTTCCTTACCCATCCTCTTCTTCCCACCCAGACACTTCATCTCTCTTATCCGATAGATAGTAGGATAGATGTGATAGCTAGATAGATAGATTATAGAAGATAGATTGGATAGATAGATAGAAAATAGTATAGAGTAGATAGATTTAGAGGAGATGATAGATAGATGACAAGATAGATATATTGACGAGACAGATAGATCAATATATAGATAGATAGATAGAGATAGATAGATTAGATAGATAAGATAGATAGATAGATAGATAGTATATGGATGTTAGTGTTAGTTAGCTAGCTACATAGATAGATAGATAGATAGGATTAGATATAGATAGTCAAATCAAAGGTGCATTATAGATAGATAGTAGATCGATTAGAGAGATAGATAGATAGATAGATAGTAGTAGATGTAGATTAGATAGATAAGATGGATAGAACCGTAGATAGATAGATAGTAGATAGATGATACCATAGATTAGATAGATAGATAGATAGTAGATAGATAGATGGATAGATACCGTAGATTAGACAGATTGATAGATAGATAGATAGATAGATAGATAGATAGATAAATGGATATATACCATAGATAATAGAGTAAGATAACGTAAGATAGATAGTAAGAATGAGATTAGTAAAGATATGATAGTCATAGATAGATAGATAGATAGTAGAGAGATAGAAATAGATAGATAGATGGATAGTACCGTAGATAGATAAGATAGATAGATAGATAGATAGATAGATAGATAGATAGATAGATAGTAGATAGTAGATAAATGATAGATAGATAGATGATGGATATAGCGTAGGTAGATAGATAGATAGATGAAGAGAGTAGAATAGATAGATAGTATAGATAGATAGATAGTAGTAGATAGATAGATAAAGATGGATAGATAGATGGAATATAGGTAGGTAGATAGATAGATAGATAGATAGATAGTAGATAGATAGATAGATAGATGGTAGATACAGTAGATAGATAGATAGATAGATAGATAGATACGTAGATAGATAGAAATATGTATTCTAGGGGCACTGTGTATTCCCATGAGGGACATACAGTATAGTGTTAGATATGTTCATATATTCAGCATAGATTCATCAAAAAAAATACCCTATCAATGTGATGTATATAGTAAATACTGTACATACTGTATATTGCTATTTTTTATTTAAATATTTTGGGAGATTTATAATCATTTTGAATAATCTGTATTGTTGCCGTACAAGTTCCATGTTTATTGGTTTAGTTCAGATTTTGGGCCAGTTCCTTTTTCTTACGACATACCCCCGGCTATCAGGTTCCTAAACCTTCCCACAAATCTCTTATACCCACTGGGTACAACTGTCAGGGTCAATCAGAACTCCCTGTCTTCCTTGCTTCCTTAGCTACTTAACAGCTCTAGGTGATTGGTAAGGATCTGATAGATAACATCAGTGTGTATTGTGTGAGGGGTTATTTACATGCATTTGCATGCAGCTATACATAGTCGTCCTATGAATGACGTGCCTGGTATCTGTGATAGATGTGCAGGGGAAATATACATATAACGGGGATTTGTTCAACCTATATTGGGACGTTGGTTATTAAAACATTTTAATTTGTTGTTTTGTAGAAATTTGTTGGGGCGGAAGATATGTTAGAATGTAATATGTTCTCCTATGGCAGCCAGCCTGACTCATACAGCACAGAGTGTGCGTGGGAGGGACAACTACCTCTAGGACTATACAGCTAAAATCAGTGATACTGTCACTTGTAGGGTTCAAAAGAATGTGTGGGAGCACGTTTGAATGTCTGTGACAGAGAATGGGCTACCAGTGGACTGGCATACCTTAGCACAAAGCACCATGCCAGGGTGCTAAAAGTTAAACCTTTGATTACAGTTCCGTGAAGCCTTTTGTGATAAATATTTTATGGAGGTGTCAGACACTTGTTACCAGGGTAACCGAGTGTATTCTGAATGGAACACTGTACACTGCGCATCGTTTAAATTCTGACTATTGTGATTGGTCGGATAGATCACTTCTACGAAGTAACAGAGTGCACATCCTGTAGAATATTGACAGAATTTCTAAAAGGAAGCTGTACAATATATAAATTTATCACTTATGCTTCGTTCACATTATGCGTTTTATTAACACAGCGGAACATTGCATTTGCGATTCAGTGTGATGTTCCGCTGCATTAACGCACAGCGTGGTGGGCATTATTTTCAATGCCAACACTGGGCGTAACGCACCAAACTGCTGTATGCAGTGCGTTTTTACAATGCACTACATTGCAGCAGTGCACTGTGGACGGCGCCTTTTACTAACATTGCACATGCGTTTTGGTGCAATAACATCGCACCAAAACGCAGCATAGTGTGAGCGAAGCCTTAATGCTTTAAACAAAGTTGCAATGGAAGCAAGTAACGCTACCTATACTCCTCTAACATCGTCCCAAATGAGGGTCCATACACACCGGGTCCAGAAGTTCCAAATCATGAATCAATATATACAAGGGAAAACGGAGGACTCCTTCTAACGTTGGATAAATACAATATTTATTGCAGCATAAAATCATGGCACAACCACACAGAGGGAAAACCTATACCCTGACGCGTTCGTGACGCTAGATTGTCACCACCACAGAGGGAGTTACAGGAATATGTGTGTTATGACATTATTTATGCTGCAATAAAAGTATATTTATCCAACGTTCGTTGGAAGGAGTCCCTGTTTTCCTGTATTATATCGATTATGCTTTACAAATGGCTCTATATTAAAATCAAAAAGATTATATCATACACTAGAACTATCACATAATATATGATGTCAAGGTAGTTCTTTTAACTGATCTTATATCATACACATTCTATAATCATACACTAGAACTATCACAATATATGATGTCACAGGTATGTTCTTTTATACCTGATCTTAATCATACACTATCTTATATCATACACTAAACTATCACAATAATATATGTCACAGGTATGTTCTTTTATACCTGATCTTATATCAAACATATCTTATTCATACACTAGAACTATCACAAAATATATGATTGTCACAGGTATGTCTTTTATACCTGATCTTATATCAAACACTATCTTATATCATACACTAACTATCACAATAATATAGTCACAGGTATGTTCTTTTATACCTGATCTTATATCAAACACTATCTTATATCATACACTGAGAACTATCACAATAATATATGATGTCACAGGTATGTATTCTTTTATACCTGATCTTATAATACACTATTTATATCATACACTAGAACTATCACAATCATATATGTCACAGGTATGTTCTTTTATACCTGATCTGATATCAAACATTATCTTATATCTACACTAGAACTATCACAATAAATATAGTCACAGGTATGTTCTTTATACCTGATCTTATCATACACATCTTATATCATACACTAGAACTATCACAATAAATATGTCACAGGTATGTTCTTTATACCTGATCTTATATCAAACATTATCTTATATCCTACACTAGAAAACTACACAATTAATATATGTCACAGGTATGTTCTTTTATACCTGATTATAATCATACACTATCTATATCATACACTAGAACTATCACAATAATATATGTCACAGGTATGTTCTTTTATACCTGATCTTATATCAAACATCTACTATATCATACACTAAGAAATATACAATAATATATATGTCACAGGTATGTTCTTTTATACCTGATCTTATATCAACATTATCTTTTATCTACACTAGAAATATCACAATAATATATGTCACAGGTATGTTCTTTTATACCTGATCTTATATCAAACATTATCTTATATCATACACTAGAACTATCACATAATATATGATGTCACAGGTATGTCTTTTATACCTGATTATATCAAACACTATCTTATCATACACTAGAACTATCACAATAATATATGATGTCACAGGTATGTTCTTTATACCTGATCTTTACAGGGCCGTAGCATCCTCACTATTTTTATTATGATTACTGCAGAACATAACACAATAATCAACTTGTATTTTGTATTTTGTTTCTAAGATGTCTCCACACATTCTCCATGGGTGTTCAGTCTATTAGTAGAGTGATAGAATTGAGACAAGGCAATCAATATATAAATCAGTATTGACGAGAGGAACGAAGCGGGCAAATTGAGCTTCCACAGTGGATCCGTGGAATCGAAAAATCTGATTAGAATTTTCCTAAGTAATTTGGCTTGAAGAGCCAAATTACTGTTCTTTCTATTTTCTTCTTATTTATTCTTTTCTTCTTTCATTTTCTTCTTCTGCTTTTTTGGACGTATCTTCTCCCACAGTTTTTGAGCTACAGACATGGAATTCGAACAAACGTGCGGGGCAAGTGTGCTATTACCTAGCTAAGGATCGCGGAAGTGTACAGTGTATCGGCGAATTTTAGGACATTTTTTTCCTATAGATATAATGGTAACAATCCTCAAATGTGAACAAAACAGTTTGTTTCATGGTCTTAAACACAAAGCTGATACACCAACCCCCCACACAGACACAGGTACACCCACCTACTGGCCTACCTTTCTATTCCCATAAGAAGCCATACTTAAGGGAAACTATAGTCAAAAAACTAATTTGATCAATCAGTATAAAAGTTATAGGTTATACATACAAAAACACACCCCAACCTCACACGGGTACACACATCTACTGACCTATCCTTTGATTCCTGTGGCAGCCATATTTAAGGGTAAATAAAGTAAAAATATAATTTGAGACAATAAAAAAGACATAAACCAACCTCACATGGGTACACACACCTACTGACCTACCCTTCCATTCCTGTGGCAGCCTTACTAAAGGGCAGCTAAAGTCAAAAAAAGCTAATTTCGATTTACCCTCAATAAAAGAGGAGTTTTATGGTTGAAACACAAAAAAAGACATACCCCCTCAACCCGACACAGGTAAACACACCTACTGATCTACTTATCCATCACTGTGGCAGCCATACTTAAAGGGTAACTAAAGTAAAAAAAAATAATTTTGATCAATAATCAAAAAAGTTTTTTTTTAACTTCCAACCTGATCCAGGTATACACGCCTGCTGACCTACCCTTCCATTTTCATGGCAGACATATTTAAAGGGTAACTATAGTCAAAAAACCAATTTTGACTAATCATCAACAAAGTTTTTTTTCTTTTAACCCCCAACCTGACACAGGTACACACACCTACTGATCTACTTATCCATTATTGTGGCAGCCATAATTAAAGGGTAACTAAAGTCAAAAAAACTAATTTTGACCAGTAATATAAAAAGTTAGTATTTTAACCCCCAAACCCGACACGGACACACACATCTACTGAACTACCCCACCATTACTGTGGCAGCCATACTAAATGGGTAAGTAAAGCCAAATAAACTAATTTTGACCAATCATCAAAAAAGTTTTTTTTTTAAACCTCCAACCTGACACAGGTACACACACCAACAGAGGTACCAATTCATTCATGTGGCAATCATATTTAAAGGGTAAGTAAAGGGTAAGGGTAAGTAAAAAACAACAATGTTCCCATCATTAGCATTATTGAGTTTTAAAATCTGCAGCACAAACACACAAATTCCCTTCCAAAATGCGGTCTTTCAAGCCAAATTCAAAGTTTATACTTAAACTTTCCCTTTCTAGTTTAAGATTGGAATTTCTAAATGTTTGATTGCTATTTTTGATGAGGAATTACAATCCTTTGAATCAAAACCAGGTTCATTTTAGAAACTGGGACTTATTCTTAGTGGAGACCCATCTGTAATCCTCTAGTAGAAAAACCATAGATAACAAATCCAATGGCTTTAAAATGATCGGAAGGATGATGAGAGCTGTGTAAATACCATATATCTTCATTTAAATCTAGTACTGCTATACCAAGTGTCTTGTCAATGTATGGAAATTGTTGCCTATGGAGATTTGTCACATGACCTCAATGAATAGTAAAATATATCAATAAACAGTATATAAAAATCAATATTTTGGTTAGGTACAGACATCCATGTTTTGTTACAGAATGCCAGCATTTTTCCCTATAAATATTGCTTGACACTAAATTAAGGAAGGCACCTCGAGACACAGCGAAAAATCAAACTGATAGACTCAGCAAATGCCTGGTCAACAGAAATTATCTCTTCCATCGGAATTATCAGGAATATTGGAGGGGGATAACCTCTAAAATTGAAATGTCCCCAGCAACAAACAATGTAAGATGACTGCATTGATATTGAGTTCACTAGGTAAATGTATCAGGATACACATAACTGAAGATGTTAACTATATTCAAACATTTATTTCCTTGTCTTTTGTCTTTTACAGGCTCTCTCTCAGGGGGCCAGGGCCCTCGAATATGACCCCTGATATCCTCCTCTCCATTCTGGCTCCTCATTCTTCACTGAGACATCACTTACATCCTGTACACCATGGGCAGTGTTGGCAGTCTTCTTTCTGGCCATGGGTTCAACCACAAGCATGGAAGAGGATCTCAACATCGTGGACGGAAACCACCCCACCTGAAAAAGCTGAGCCGGTGCTCAGATGGAATTCTGAGATTTGGCTTCTCCCAGGAATCGGGACATGTCAAGGGTGGGGGATCCAAAATGGGCCGAAGTGAAGATTTCTTCTACATCAAAGTTAGTCAAAAATCGCATGTGGGTCCCCGACAGGAATACCATGGAGGAGTGACAAACACAGAGCCAGAAAGCCAACCTAATCAAGAGTACTCAGGTCCACCAAACAAAACATGTAACCCACCCAGCATGATCCATTTCCCCAACCGCCTGGAACTGGTAAGTGTTTGAGATAGGAAGAAATGGATGGATTTTGATCCATCCTTGATGAAATATTTAAATGAAACTTATTTTCTAGATCTGCCTAAATAGGCAAGGTGTCTCACCATCAGAACCAATAAATCATATTGGGCTGTTAAGTTCAGCTGTTAGTTTTAGGTAATAATATAGGGTCCAGTGGACTTTATAACCAGAAGGAACTGCAATTTAGGAATCTTTATTTTAGTTTCGTAAAGCTATTTACTTACAGTTGGTGCCAATGACAAGTTAAGATCAACAAGTTTAATTGTCGAGACAAGAAACATTAAAATAGATGAAGGTCAAGTGAAGTCAATGATCAGTACAATAATGCAAAAGGAAGTGCAATTGTAAGAAGACTTCTGGGTGGTCTGCAGAGAGGACAGAGGTAGAGTCAATTGTCATTTACATGGCCCCAAACCCTTTGGATATATTTTGCACTTTATTACCTTCATTACTTACCAGATATTAAAGGATAATTATCATCCCCATTCTGACAGAGTAAGCTGGTCCCTCCCACCATGCAGCCAATCAAGGCTGACAACTGACATCACAGCCAATGATTGACTGCTGTTTCACCTGCTTCCTCCTCTGCACATGCTCAAGATAATATAAAGCTCATTAATCAAAGGGAGGAGGCAGATACCTTTGCCAGCAAGGAATAGAACATTTCATTAATTAAATATCTGGTTACAAATGCATGTAATAAACTGGTAAAAATAGCAGTTGGGGTTGTGGGCAGATAACTAAGAAGTCACCAGTTTTTCATTTGGGGTGGACATGCCCTTTAAGAAGTGAATGATGGAACTTGAAAGGGATAGACTAATGACTTTACCTTATTACGTTACCTTATATGCTGTATATGATATAACTTTCTATTGAAAATGGTTCCTGTAGATAATATGGAGAATGCTAAAAATACATATTTTAAGCTAAAGTACAGTTGTTTTTCTGCAATTAGAAGAACGGCAGTTTGGGATTGAAAGCATTTAAAAGGTTTGTTGAAAGGCTCAAGTGTCCTAAATACACCAACAGGCAGGAGTATTACTTATATAATGGGAAAAAATAAACAAATTAACACAAATACCAAACAAGCTGAAAAATGGTAAAAAAGGTAGAGCAATCAGTTTAACAGTATTTTTTTCATTTAGGAAATGAATGCACTACGCCCAACACCTCTGAAACCGGGAATGCGTAGGAACTCAGCTGTCACATGTTATCCAGCAGTTGAAAGTGGGCCACAACTATCTCACTATTACAGATCAGATCGGGCTAGAGAGGCTGAAGGCCGTGGCGGGCACTATATTGCTGGTATGTCTGAATCAGGCAGGAATTCCATGTCCAGCCTTCCAACTCACCCCAGCAAGTTGGGCACCGGATGCCAGCTGGATGCACTTTTAATGCCAACAGGACGCTTTGGGGGCAGTGCCCACAACATCACCCAAAGCTCAAGGAGCAATATGCTCAGCCTCAGAGCAATGTCTCTGTCAGATGGTGGAAACGCCAACAAGATTCTCAGTGTTCCACCAAAACCAGGTCTAAGATCTCCTCCATCTTGCGAGGATCTGGCAAGGGTTGAATCTGTTGAGAATTCAGAAGAAGGCCACAGAGGAGGTCCCACCAGGTCAAGACAAAGTTCACAGAGAGGCCAGAGAGGGCAACATGTTCTGCAGATTCAGGTAACACAGGAGAGGGAAACTAAGGAAAGCAAGATGCGGAGTTATGAGAAGGAGAAAAAGATGTCCATGAGCCCATCAATGGATGAAACTCAATGGGAGGTAAGGGGACAGCTTTGTAAAACACGCTAGGGGAATGGAAATGTCCAACAATTGTCATGTACAATTAAATAAAAGGCTTGAGGTAAAGGTAATTACAACTGTAATTGAAAAAGAAAAGGCAAGGAGAGGTTAAAGGTTTTATAAGAAAAGGGTGAAAGCAGTATAAACAACAAATTATATAAATAGAGAAAAAGAATACATAAAGAGGGAATAGATTCGAGGAGGTCTACCTGCTCCAAGAGGCAGAACTGCTATGAGGACCTAAAATGAAATCTCCCATATACAAGGTAAGAAAATAAATGTTCTCATGAAAAACCCTTCATTTATGACTAACACTCTAGAGTACAAAATGCAATGGTTACAAAATAGAAGAGAGAAAGGAGAATCTTAAAGGAGAACTATAGTAAATAAATAAACTTTACAGGCCCACAATGCTTTATATAAATGAAGAAAGACACAAAGCAAACCAGTGCCGTAGGGTTGACATTCAGCCATTATTTTACTATCCCAGCCCCTAATTTGAATGACGGTGATGAAAAATTCTACCACCTGACATTTCTTTTAATTAAATTGTTAGGCCAGACCTTAGTCTTGTCCATGCTGTGTCTACAAAGGCTGGTATTCTGTGCTTGGAGAAGTGTCTAATAAACTGGCTTTATTGCCCACACAGGTGTGCCAAAAGTCTAGTGAGATTGCTTCCCTCCGCCAGCAGTTGCGGGAGACTCAAGAAGAATCCTCGCTTCGTGCCAGCGAGATCCTCAGTCTGAAGGCCCAACTCCGAGAAACAAAAGGACGGGCAGAAGCCCAAGAACAGAGAGCCAGAGATGCAGAGGAGAGGCTTCGTGCTATGGAGGATGATAGAGATGAAAGCGAAGAGGTGGCTCGTGGGGAAGCCGAGTTGGAAACACTGAGGACCGAGCTTGAGGCTGAGCGTCAGAACAATGAGCAAATGACGGATGTGTTCCAGCGGGAGCGCATGACTTGGAGGGAGGAGAAGGAGAAAGTCATTCGTTATCAACGTCAACTCCAGCAGAACTATCTGCACATGTGCCAGCGATGTCAGGCTCTAGAGCAAAGGCTTCGGGCCCTAACTGGTGGAGAGGATCTAGATGATGGGCCTATTCTTACATTGCCTGATATGGAGATTTCTTTCCAGGACATACTAGCCACAGAGATTTGACAGGAGAAGAGAAAAAGATCATGGAGGGGAACTGTGAGTTTGAGGGCGAGTGAGTGAGTGAGTGTCTTTGAATAACTGAGCATGGATACCATTGTATATTTTCCCAGGCCTGTTCTCTATTGCTATTGTCATTCAGATTGCAAACCTACTTCAAAAGGCAGATTAGCACAGACCAATTGAAATCTTCATATCTATATACTTCATTCCATCCTAGAACTGCCCACATTTACATGATATGGGGAGCGTCTGCCATGATGGGGTGTTTAAGGGAGCTTAGGATTGTCCCTCTGCTTTTAAACTGTGAAATCAATATTCAAGTGCACCAAGAGCTCTATCATACTGTGAAGACTGCTGGCCCAGCTCTTAAAAAGGACAACAGCAAGTGGTCTTGCCAACACAGGGCTTCAGTGTTAACTTAAAGTCATTGCAGTTGCATTTTCATTGCACTTTAAGCGCTGCACCAGAGGTTACTGAATGTACCGTCTTTGAGCCGGTTTAAAAACCCGTGGTATCTCAAATTAGCAAAAGTTCAGCTGCAGAGAATGCATGCTATTAATTTGCGGCAACCAATCAGATGTTGGCTGTTTATTGGATTACTGCACTTAGACAACACCCGATTGGTTAGTGCAGATTAAAAGCACAAGCAAACTATTTTTTTGCATCAGACCCAGTGTGCTTTAATGCATATTTAAAAGCAATGCAACTAACGCACTACCAAGCCTTGTGACGACAAGCCCACAATAAACAGACTAGTCTGGGATAATGTATGCATATAAGCGGAGTTTGATTGTGCCAATGTAGTGTGTGTGTTGCCTGTATGTATGTGTACATTCTGTGCATTGTATATTAGTATGTGGGTATACATCCAGCCAGACTTGTTTGTATACAGAGCCCTTCTTCTTACACACCTCCCCTTGTGACACCGTTTACTGAGCATTTTGTGAAAATCACCACAAGGCCACAACCTGGTCAATGTGTTGTGGAATTTGTGCCGCACGCAATAAGTGTGTGTGTGTTCTTTGTGCCAGTCAGGATTGAGAGACGATCTAGGCACTGTGGAAATGGAGGAGCCTCATGCCGGGGAAGAATAAAGTAACAGTACAACATTGTTGGTCTCTGGCCAGGATTGTAATGACCAATTGGCACCGCAGTGAGTGTTAATGGGAAAATGCTCAGGGTGTAGCTACTAGGGGAGAAGGGTGTGTGACTGCACTTGGGCCCATGGCCAGGGGGTGGGCTTTATATCCTCACACAGACAAAAGGTACCACCCTAGCAGAGATTGTAAAGCACACATCAAGGAGGGCCCCATTCAATCTAATTTAGCCCTTGGTGGGTGATTTATTTTTTTCCAGCTCACTATGATGACTCTGTTTTAGTATTTTGTCCAGGTGAAGGGGGTGTTGGAGTTGCTGATTCTGAGCCCTAATAGTGGTTGCTGGCATGTCTGGGCCCATACTAGGGGGAGATTGTTGAGTTGGGGTTCCAATGCGTCTGGCTCCTGGAGGGGGGGTTTGGGGGGGCTCAGCTTTGTAGCTACACCACTGAAGATGCCGTTGGTCTCTTGCAGCAAAATGTGAACGACAATCCTGTTTTTTATTTAATGTGACGCAACAAGCCAGCTTCTGATTAAGAAAGGCGTGGGGCCACATATAGTCTGTATATGTTCTAAATACAGTAGTCAGGTGACCATTTTAATGCTAAGCCATTTATCATTTGGGAGGACTGGAATACTTCCCAATTCCTATAGTTATTATTATTAGAACACTGTAGAACATGGGCGGGCTATTAACTTGGGTGGGGGGCATAATCTGCAGTTTGTGTTGCAGCCTGGACGCTGCTATCGGGGTGAAAATTTGATGTTTATAATTATTTAAATAAAGAGATATTCTGGATACCAAATATGGATATCTGTGTATTAAAATACCTTAACATGCAGCTACACTTTGTGCAGGCAAAACGCAGGCAGCAAATACAGATACGTTTACATACATACTATGTTCCTCCAATCCCCATTAAAGTAACCAGGTTGAGGACCTGGACCATGTACCCGTGGGATCAGAATAGTAAAATGGTACGTACACTGCAAAAATGACTTTGTCTCATTTCAATCTATAAATAAATATGTGTAAGTAGCTCTTACTCTGAGGTGTGTGTGTTGCTGCAGGTCTCCAATCCAGTACTTGTTTTGCTCAGACTCAGTATCCCCTCTCCTAGACTATCTAACTATCTGTGAGGGCAAGCATGAGACAGCACTGGGAGAGGGAATTTCCCACCATGCAGTTCACGTACCAACTGTCACCATTCCAGCTACAGCAAAGTTGCACAAAACAGAAGAGTTTTTGATAAAAAGGCATTTGATTGACAGCTGAAATATAAGATGGTTCAGATTGTATGGAAGTAGCCAATATGCAATTAGAATTGTTTGTGCACTAGAATTCTGTTTTTTGTATGTATTATATTTTTGGTCTCTAGTTGCACTTTAATATGGATGTACAACAGCCCAATTCTATATATATTGTATGGTTCAGATTGTATATCTAAAGAAATAAGGGTCAGATCCACAAAAAAACAGTACAGTGATTAGTTAGGAAGATTTAGAGTTTTCAGTAATGGGTAATTAAAAAAAACAAACAAAGTGTGTATACCCTTTAATAATAATACTTATTAAGTTCTTACTTAAGTTCTGTTGGATAGCAGGAGGTCACAATCATGTTGTAGGAGATTAAGCATTTCTGTATAGGGACAAAAAAAATGTATATTTATATATGATAAACATGATATACATACAGTGCTAAATATATTCATCTTTTACATTATACACCATATATTATATACAATATACGTACAGTGCTATATATATTATGCATTCTCCATATATTATAAATTCTCTATATATTATGTATGATATATGTACAGTGCTCCATATATTATATACTTTCCATATATTATAGATTCGCTATATATTATAGATTCTCCATATATTATATACGATGTATGTACAGCACTCCATATAGTAGATAGGATATACATACAGTGCTCCATATATTACATATTCACCATATATTATATATTCTCCATATATTATAAATTCTCCAAAAATTATATACAATCTATGTACAGTGCTTCATATAATATTACATATATTCCATGTATATTATACACAATATATAGGATTAGAGATGTTCGAAACTGTTTCATTTGTTCCGTTTTCGAATTTTCCGGAAAATTTGATGGACCCATAGAAGTCTATGGGAGAAAAAAAATCAAAAGTTTCTGTCCATAGTAGGTTACTGTAAATGACAGAGACCTGGGGAATGGTCTGGGGAACCCGTGAATATAACCAAAACTTATTTTAAAACTATCTTTCCTCACGATCGGCTGTTTTCGAGTTTCCGCATTCTATTTTCGAGGGTTACCGAAATCATGCGCTACTTTCGAGGGTTCGGTTTTTGTTCGGTTTTTAATGTTCGATAATCGTCTACTTTCGATTTTTCAAACCCACATTACATCTCTATATAGGATATATGTACAGTGAATAAAGACATATGTCCATCCAGTCCAACCTACTCAGCAATACCCACATTTCCTGCCTAACTGTTGATCCAGAGGAAGTCAAAAAAAAAAAACCCACCAAATTTATGAAGGGGAAAAATTCCTACAAAAACAAGTCAAACGAGTAGAGTGTGTTGGCCACCCTAGCGCTGGGCAGTGAGGAGTCTAACAAACAACAGTCCAAATTACCAAATTACCTTCCTGAGTCCCTCAGGAAGGTAAAAAACAACACATCTTCCAAGTGGTGGGCCAGGTGTGCACAGTAGGGGGTTTAGGTGTAGGTGAGCCCAGAATGATAGCGCCCTTTTAGGTGTAGGCTATCTATCTATCTATCTATCTATCTATCTATCTATCTATCTATCTACTATCTATCTATCTATCTATATATCTATCTATCTAACTATCTATCTATCTATCAATCTATCATCTATCTATCTATCTATCTATCTATCTATCTATCTATCTATCTATCTATCTAGCCAAGTCTACATGGACCCCAACCATCACAATTTTAGTTGGACATCCATGTTACTTTATGAGTTTCTACTAATGTATTGGTCAGCTGAACCACATAGTATAGTATTTGAGGTTGAATAAAGACATACGTCCATCCAGTCCAACCCATCTAGCAATATCCTCATTTCCTGCCTAACTGTTGATCCAGAGGAAGGCAAAAAAAACCCACCAAATTTATGAAGGGGGAAAAAATTCCTTCCTGACTCCAAGTGGCAATCGGAAATTTCCCAGGATCAACTCTACTTTATGTATCAATATCAGTAACTTGCAACATTCCTTGTTTGCAGAAACTCATCCAGCTTTTTTTTGAAACTGACCAATGAACCTGCCATTACAACGTCCACTGGAAGACAGTTCCATAGCTTTACCGTTCTCACAGTGAAAAACCCTTTCCGAGCCTTAAGCCTAAACCTTTTTTCTTCAAGTCTTAAGGGATGTCCTCGTGTCCTCTGACATGTTCTATTGGTGAACAATGACACAGATAGTTTATTGTATGGCCCCTTAATGTATTTATACCCAGTAATCATATCCCCACGCAAGCGCCTTTTCTCCAGCGTACATAATTGTAACTAATCCAGTCTCTCTTCATATTCAAGCTCCCCCAATCCCCTTATTAATTTAGTTGCCCTTCTCTGAACCCTTTTCATTTCAAAGATGTCATTTTTGTACACAGTTGCACTGCATATTCCAAATGAGGCCTTACCAATGCTTTGTAAAGAGGGAGAATTACATTTTCCTCCCTTGAATCCATAACTCTCTTTATACAAAACAATACCATGCTGGCTCTGGCTGTTGCCGCCTGGCTCTGCATGCTACCTTTATGATAGCAAGCAGTGCCAAGATCCCTTTCCAACAGGGATTCACTTAACACAGAGCCATTTATAGTATAAGTAGCACAAGGATTTTTAAGTCCAAAATGCATCACCTTACATTTATCAACATTGAATCTCATCTGCCACTTAGCAGCCCAATGTGACAATCTATCTAGATCCCCCTGCAATGATTGCACATCCTCTGAAGTTTTTAATGGTCGACAAAATTTTGTGTCGTCAGCAAACACAGAAACCTTGCTGACAATACCCACTTCCAAATCATTAATAAATAGATTAAATAGAAGCGGCCCCAATACAGAACCCTGTGGCACCCCACTTAGCACTTTAGTCCATAATGATGAAGCCCCATTAACAACTACTCTCTGCATCCTACTCATTAACCAATTTTCTATCCATGTACAAATGTGACTCCCCAGACCAACAGACCTTAGCTTACACATTATTCGCCTATGGTGGACTGTATCAAAAGCCTTTGCAAAATCCAAGTAAACTACATCTACTGCTATGCCAGAGTCTAAATTTCTACTTACTTCCACATAAAATCCAAGCAAGTTAGTTTGACAAGATTTATTCCTCCTAAATCCATGCTGGTTACTACTTATAATGTCAGTCCTTGAAACATACTCTAGAACATGTTCCCTTATTAAACTTTCCAGGATCTTCCCCACCACTGAAGTTAAACTTACAGGCCTGTAATTACCTGGCTGTGAACAACTACACTTTTTGAATATTGGGACACCAACAATGACATTACCCCCTTTCCTGTTGCCTAATTCCACCCATATTGCCTCCACTTTATCATCCATATCACCAGCTATCTCTTCTTTTAAATTTGGCTTCAATTCTTTTTTAACATATACACATACTCCTCCCCCTTTCCTTTTTTTTCTGTCCTGCCTAAACAAGGCATATCCTTCTATATTTACAGCCCAGTCGTGAGAACTGTTCAACCACGTTTCTGCTATACCTATTACATCATACTTTTCATTCAATGCCATCATTTCCATGACATGTTACAATCTTGTTAAATCTCATCAGTGCAAGATACAGATTCATGGCTCTATGGAGTAGGACTTGAATGTACAATAAGCAAGGCAGCTAGAAAGCTTAGGTAGAGGGAGCAAAAAAATGGAGAAACACCTTCTTATAACAGAAGGCATCTTGCAGTCTCATGCTATATGAATAGCACTGCCAACAAAATCTAAGAAACAAGAAGCAATTTCTTACTCCCAGGTTCCCCAGAGTAAGGGGCGGAGATATGCTAAATTCTCATTTATGTCCCTTGGCTTATGCATGTGTCCAGAACCGCTGGCTGAATAGACAAGGCAGCTAGAAAGCTTAGGGAGAGGTTGACCAAAAGGAGCAAAAAGCCCCCCACTGAGCATAAAAATGGACAAACACCTTCTTATAAGAGAAGTGCTATTCATATAGCATGAGACTGCATGATGCTTTCTGTTATAAGGGCTTTTTGCCCCTTTTGGCCCACCTCTCCCTAAGCTTTCTATCTGCCTTGTCCTCTGTGCGAGATCTGGTGCCTGCTACTTTCTGCTCCTCCTAGAGGTCTCTGGCATGTGCATTGGAGCTCTCCCTCCTCCCTTTGGATCTCTCTGCGGCTGCATCAATCTTTAAAAAAAAAAAAAAATTCTTATAAGGTAAGGCAACCCCTGAAATTGAGGGTTAGCAAACAGCAGGCAAATTCGATAATTATACATCTGTGAGTTTGGAAAACCCGAACTAGTTCCTGGTTTGTGAAGTTCTAAAAGTCTCAGTCAGTCTGATCTATGAAACCACGGGTCGAACTCGGGTTCAAGTTCTATTCTAGTCCATCTCTAATCACCAGCAGCAAAGAACCATGGTAAACAGGAAGAGAGGGAGCCTCAATGATTAAAATGGTTTTAAGGGATCTGTAAGCATTTTACATGATAAAAAACAAAACAAAATAATGTCCTTATTACCTAGGGAATCAGCTAAACTTAATTTATTATAAGGTTTGTATTCTCCTTAAAGAAACCTTGTGCTACTGTTTTTACAACTGTATAATACTATTATTGTATTGGACTGTAACAATAACAGCATTTTACCATGTGTTGTTGGGTACGGACAACATGGTATCTATAATCTATAAAATGAACTTGTGTTATTAATTTACTTTCTTCTAACATTACACCTGGGGATAATTAGCCTATCTTTAAACTTCCCATTTGCTAATTGGTTTTGTTAAAATCCTCCGAACTCAGTAACGTGTTAATAGAAACTGTTACTAATTAAACTGTCACCTACTCAATGGGATTTTCTTATTCCTAGAAATTGACTTCTTGCTCTGGTATCGTTATTAGATCTGTTTTTTTCTCTCTGCTAAATTTACCTCCCCACCCCTCTACCAATGTTCATGTGAATTACATTGAGATAAAGAAACCTTTAATTAAAGGAGAACTATAGTGTATATAAACTTTTTCAAAAACAGTTAAAATGAAAAGTACCTGGGGTAGGGGAGGTGGGATTGGTACTTTCTATCTCTCAATATCATTTCCATGAGGAGCAGCAGCATAAAGAAAACTATTATTGCCAGGCTTCCTGAATGCTTCAGCACTGTCTTTAATACAGGAAGGCACAGGGCACTAACCTGGCAGATGAAAACTATACGTGCTGTAGCTCCTCAACAAAACCTTATGGCGATGTGGGAATAATCAATCCTACCTTACTGCCCTAGGTACTTTTCATTTTTAAAAAGTTGAATTTTACAGTATAGTTGTCCTTTAAAGGCATTAGATTGTGTTTGGGTGGGAACCCCGCAACTATTTATTCAATTCCTGGCTATTTATTTGCATTATTAGGAGTTAATCTGTTGCCTTTACAATAGGCTAGAAGGGTTTGGCTACAAAATAGTTAATGTCAGTTACAAGGCTATATTGTTCAACCTAGAAATATACCCCACCAGCCAAAAGTTCTGCATGGACTGGCGATTGTGGGGCAGGACCACGATGACAGGCAGCCAATTCTGCCGAGTATCAGTAAGTCTGTGGACATTCGGTCAGGCATCGTTGATGATCCCTCAGGCACCAGTAATCCCTCCCTAAACCTGCCCATGTTGCTACAAAACAGGTATTTTAGTTGATTTATCACTTGCTTACATGAAACAATACACATCTATACTACTCAATAGTAAGTTTGAGCAGATACATTTTATGGGGAGAAGTTATAAGTCTCCTTGAAAATTTCAAGTCCCTCATGAAGGTGCATCAAAGTCTGTAGGATGGATAAATACCATATTTACAGCAGAGGAATACACTACATAATAGATTCTTAGAGTACTAATAGATAGGCAACAGATGTGCCTTAGTGCCATTCATAACCCAATCAAATATGATAGGGGCACTCATGCTGCTATATCAAGCTATAATCATATAGATAAAGACAGTGATCTGAACGATCATACAGGATGTAGTGGGTTAAAACAAGAGCTTTATTCATAACTATATATAAAAATTATTACACATATCCCCAATAAAATGTCAATGTGAACATACACACACTATAAAACATAAATATAATATAATAGTAACAATAAATATGACTCTAGGCGAGCTGGAGGAAGAAAACCTTATTCCAAGCTATAAGTCTGTACTTGCAAATGGAAGTCAGTAGATACTAAGTATGTCAATAAAAAGAAATTGAACAATGTAGCAGCACACAACTGAATCAAATGGCAGAGTGGTATACGATCTCACCCAGCCGTGTGAACTTCCTCAAGATCTCCTAGCCTGCATGGACAATATGCTGATGGATCGCTCCCAGCGACGACTCCGCTCCCGATTCCGAAGACCAGCTGCAAACTTCTACAAGGTACCGTCCATGCGTAAGTAAGGCTAATGGTCCGGTAGGGAGCAATGGCCGGGGGCAGGCACCAGGTGCAGCTCCGGCACTCGTCTGGTCCTAGCCCAAACCCGGACAGAGTCCCCGCCTCCCGCTCCAGGCAGATAGCCGAGCAGGGAACCAAATGTGTAACCACAAGAATCTAAAAACATACAGCTTCCAGAGTGTTGCAAGTGGGTCCAGTAGCTCAGCCTAGTATCACCAGCACCAAACGACCGACGCGCGTTTCGGGGCTATCTTTCCCCTTCTTCCGGGTCACATGACCGGTGCTTTCTCCCGGTTTAAATACCCTAATCGGTTATCCATATGCATTAAATTTGGGGCAATTAGTACAATTTATGCGTGCAGCAGAATTTCATGAAGCCAATACTTCAAGGATAACAGCGTAATTGCAACATTCTATCTAACACAATTTCTAAATTCAATCTATGTATCTAATATCACAGCAACATGGCTTATCTAAATATTAAAGTGGATGTAGCAACATTATTGCAGCTCTGCAATAAATCAATTTAAAGGAACATATTGAACACTAGTTCCTCATTTAACCCCTTAGGGAACATAGAGTCCATTTTATAGATCCACATTGCCTCTTTTTGTAGGATGCTTCGATCCCAATCTCCCCCTCTATTGGGTTTAGGGATCTTCTCTATACCACATACTTTTAATGATGAAGGATCATTGTGATGAGCTTCGGAAAAGTGGCGAGCCACCGAGCTCTGTTGATTAGCATGATTGATGTCTCTAACATGCTCCAATGTCCTTTCTGCTAAGGTGCGAATCGTTTTACCAATATAGATCTTATGGCATTCACATTGCAACATGTATACCACTCCTTTGGTTTTACAGTTAATAAAGTTATGAATTTTAAAAATTTCGTTTTTGTTATTTTTAAAGGTATCTATTTTATTTGACATAAACTGACATGCTTTACAATGACCACATTTATACATGCCTTTGTTTTGTTTTAGCCAAGTCTCTTGTCTTTTTGTCTGAAAGAAGCTGCTAACAATTTGACCACCAATTGTAGGGGCCTTACGTGCTGTAATCAGGGGTCTAGGGGGAACCAGTTGTTTAAGGTTATCATCCCCTTTCAAAATATGCCAAAATTTTTGGAGTACTCCTTTGAGGAAATGCCAATCATTATTATAGTTGGTTATGAGTCTCAAGGATTGGTCTGTTTTACCAATTCTATCTTTGAAGACCAAATCATCTCTTTTAGAGAATTTAGCACGTTTATATGCTTTTTTTAGCCAACTTAAGGGGTATCCTCTTTGTAGGAATCTCAACTTCAGATCCTCCGCTGCATTTTCAAAGTCTGCCAGTGTGGTGCAATTTCTGCGCGCCCGCAGATACTGGCCGACCGGAATACCTCTGAGAAGGCAGGTGGGATGCATACTATCAGCACGTAGGAGAGAGTTGCCTGCCGTTTGTTTCCTGTACATCTCAGTGTGTAATTTATTACCCACTTTTTTAATAGTAAGATCTAAAAATGGAATACAGTTTAGACTTGATTGGTAGGTAAACTTAAGGTTCAAATCATTGATATTCATCTGGGAAAAGAAGCTCTCCCATTCTTGGATAGAGCCATCCCACAAAATCATCACATCATCGATGTATCTAATCCACAGACTGATAAGGTCTGTGGCCCAGGTCAACTCCTCCTCTGCAAATAGTTGTTTCTCCCACTGGCCTAGGTACAGACCTGCGTATGTAGGTGCGCAGGCCGTACCCATAGCTGTACCTCTCTTCTGGTGGAAGTAGCTATTTTCAAAAGTGAAGTAATTATTGGTTAGAATGATACTTAATAATTCCATAACCAGCTTGGAATTGGCCTTATATTTATCTCCCCTAGATAAAAGATACTGCTGAATAGACCACATACACCCGTATTACAGCACGTAAGGCCCCTACAATTGGTGGTCAAATTGTTAGCAGCTTCTTTCAGACAAAAAGACAAGAGACTTGGCTAAAACAAAACAAAGGCATGTATAAATGTGGTCATTGTAAAGCATGTCAGTTTATGTCAAATAAAATAGATACCTTTAAAAATAACAAAAACGAAATTTTAAAATTCATAACTTTATTAACTGTAAAACCAAAAGGAGTGGTATACATGTTGCAATGTGAATGCCATAAGATCTATTTGGTTAAAACGATTCGCACCTTAGCAGAAAGGACATTGGAGCATGTTAGAGACATCAATCATGCTAATCAACAGAGCTCGGTGGCTCGCCACTTTTCCGAAGCTCATCACAATGATCCTTCAATTAAAAAGTAGTGTATAGAGAAGATCCCTAAACCCAATAGAGGGGAGATTGGGATCGAAGCATCCTACAAAAAGAGGCAATGTGGATCTATAAAATGGACTCTATGTTCCCTAAGGGGTTAAATGAGGAACTAGTGTTCAATATGTTCCTTTAAATTGATTATTGCAGAGCTGCAATAATGTGTGCTACATCCACTTTAATATTTAGATAAGCCATGTTGTGTGATATAGATACATAGATTGAATTTAGAAATTGTGTTAGATAGAATGTTGCAATTACGCTGTTATCCTTGAAGTATTGGCTTCATGAAATCTGCTGCACGCATAAATGTACTAATTGCCCCAAATTTAATGCATATGGATAACCGATTAGGGTATTTAAACCGGGAGAAAAGCACGGTCATGTGACCCGGAAGAAGGGGAAAGATAGCCCGAAACGCGCGTCGGTCGTTTGGTGCTGGTGATACTAGGCTGAGCTCTGGACCCACTTGCAACACTCTGGAAGCTGTATGTTTTTAGATTCTGTGGTTACACATTTGGTTCACTGCTCCGGCTATCTGCCTGGAGCGGGAGCGGGGACTCTGTCCGGGTTTGGGCTAGGACCAGACGAGTGCCGGAGCTGCCACTGGTGCCTGCCCCGGCCATTGCTCCCTACCGGACCATTAGCCTTACTTACGCATGGACGGTACCTTGTAGAAGTTTGCAGCTGGTCTTCGGAATCGGGGAGCGGAGTCGTCGCTGGGAGCGATCCATCAGCATATTGTCCATGCAGGCTAGGAGATCTTGAGGAAGTTCACACGGCTGGGTGAGATCGTATACCACTCTGCCATTTGATTCAGTTGTGTGGCTGCTACATTGTTCAATTTCTTTTATTGACATACTTAGTATCTACTGACTTCCATTTGCAAGTACAGACTTATAGCTTGGAATAAGGTTTTCTTCCTCCAGCTCGCCTAGAGTCATATTTATTGTTACTATTATATTATATTTATGTTTTATAGTGTGGTGTATGTTACATTGACATTTTATTGGGGATTGTGTAATAATTTATATATAGTTAGAATAAAGCTCTTGTTTTAACCCACTACATCCTGTATGATCGTTCAGATCACTGTCTTTATCTATATGATTATAGCTTGAATAGCAGCATGAGTGCCCCTATCATATTGATTGGGTTATGAATGGCACTAAGGCACATCTGTTGCCTATCTATTAGTCCTTTATATTGTTATTATATACCACTCATAGCACCGGTACTATTTGTACCTAGCTGCATTTGCATATTATCCAGTTTCCGACTATCATTTATTTTTACTAGATTCTTAGAGTCAAGGCTGCAATCTGAAGCAGCCTGACTCCACACAGAAAGCACCTTTGTGAGTACCACCAGTAAGCTGGCTGGGAATAACCTGGAGAAGTAGATTGCTGGTCCCCTACACTTCTAAAAAGCTCTCCATTCTACTGCAGTACCAAAGGTAGGTTTTATAGTGAATCACTGAACAAGGGCCGTGGCTATGCACTTGGTATATAAAGGCCAGATTTCCTCAGAGAACCTTTGCAGAAATAGTTTCATTTAAACCAGAAGTTTGCAGTTGCTATTAAAATTGTATTCAATTAATGGGGTGCCCAATGTTATGTGGTAAGTCACTGATACCCTGATCTTCTTAACAATAATAAGGAGACTTCCCTGATTGGTAGAAGCTAGGAGGGATTACATCTTAACAGTTCTCATCATTTGCATTGATTGGGTTATGTCATTGCTGCCTTATTGCTCCCCAGAAATAAAAACAACAGCAAACATGGTAGGATTTTGTACCAGAGTGATGGTATGTGGTGTGTATCCATGATCCCCTAAATACAACATGTGGTTTTATTTTGTTTCAACTACTTATGATCACAGTTTAGTAAAATGTGACTGTATCTGTTAGCCAAATGATTTGCAGTATGAGTCACCGGCTGTCTCTGAGACATTGCCAGACATTGGCTTGAAGGGGCCAAACACACATAATCCTATTTACCAACAGTATCTGGAGTCTGCAGGACAGTCTCAACTTTTACATTACACTTCAGTCCCAGTACTGCTGGATGTCCCAAGATCTGGAAGGGTGAACAGTAAAATGTAAAGTTTGTCTGCAAGTGTAGACTATGAGCTCTGTAGTATCTTTTCCATTCTAATCCAGTTATTCCTTTAGACATTTTGCATGCCACTGATTTGTGGAAAGTTTGCCTAGAAAAACTTTTGGAATGTTTTGCAGCAACCTATCATATTTTAGCTTTTAAATGGTTCTTGGTTGTTACATATCATCTTATTGATTGCTGCAGATATGTACTCAGTGGGACAGGTGACTTCACAGGACAATCTACCAGTGGCACAACCACCTCACACTAGAACATTTACCAAATATTGCACATAATTCCAATTACATGAGCAATGTATATTTGCTAATTATAATTCCTGTCCAGTGCAGCTCCTAGTTTGGAGGGTCAGTGAAGTTAGTAAACTAATCAGCATTGTTATTAAAACTATTTTCGATTAAGGGAGAATCAAAGTCTCCAGACAACATTGCCCCAATAGACAGAGCACATTCAGAAAGATACAACAAGCTGTGTCTCACCTCTCCCTTTGCTGTATCTGCTGGGTTATTTATGAAATTAACTTGTGGGTACAAGGGCCATAATCCACCTTAGCTGGGTAAACCCCCAGCTAAGTGTCTGTGTACAGGCACGTACTCTGTAGTGCTCAACAGATCAAAACAAAGAAGTTGCAGCCTTGCTTCCTAGAAGCTGACAGCCAATCACATTACAGAGATCCTCCCTCTCCCTGTCCTAACAATGATATTATCCTTTCATATAAAAAGTAATCTTTACAGTGTATTTCTTAGCTAGCATGGATGTAAGAAACATAATGGTAACATTTCAGCAAAAATAAAAGTAAGCCTGGGGAATTGAACCTTCAACTTCTTGTATTCTGTCTTTCTAAAAACATAGCTCTTACCCTTATCTTAACAGAGATTCTATGTGAAATACTAGTACATGTAGAATCTTTATCTTTTACTAGGAACATATTAAAGCATTTTCTTTCACAGCAACTCACACTAACTGGTAAATAAACTGCAGATTTCAAAGTCTTCTCAGGGACTTCTATATTGGCGTGGAGACATCTGTATAGAAAACACTCTGTGCATAGAATTAAGAACAAACATACCATGTCCGATGCAGGAGCACTCTCACACGTGCGTCTGTGTCCAGGGTCTGGTGTCTCAGCGTGCAGATCCCTCCCTCTGTAAGAGGTCCAGTTGCGATAATATACAAAACCAGGAAGTGAAGAGGATGGATCGCTCCGTTAATCGGACAACACGGCCACAGATAAGTATAACATCAAAGTTTATTTACTGAAACATATTCAAACTGCATTGCAAAACATCACAAATGTGCTAATTGAAAGGGGAGAGACAAAATACCATTGGTCTTAGGCGTTAGCCATGAAACGCGTAAGACTGATTAAATTTTGTCTCTTCCCTTTCAATTAGCACATTGGTGATGTTTTGCAATGCAGTTTCAGTAAATAAACTTTGATGTTATACTTATCTGTGGCCGTGTTGTCCCATTGACGGAGCAAACCATCCTCTTCACTTCCTGACTCTGTGCATAGAGACAGTGAATACTGGGGTCAGGGGGTGTGGCTCTTTGATGACTTCATGGGCTGTGGGTTGTACTGGCAACAACATGGAAACCTTTTTAGTTACAGAATCTATTACTTACATGTACTTAATGCAATTTACTAAAGAAGAATCTTACAATGTATAGGTGTTCTAAGGAAAAAGCTTAGTTTAGTTCTCCTTCAAAGTGAATTTGACTGAGAGAACCTGCAGTCGACGCATTGAGAGAAAACAGTCCCGTTTTTGCAGAAGCTCTCCAATGCTGATGGTTGATTATCAAACAGCTTTGCTTGCGAACACCACCTGTGATATAAAAATGCCAAAATCTGATGTCATAAAAGGGCCAGAAAGAAATATTATAATAACACTTCGAACATTGCCAGCGCTATAATCATCCGAACCAAGGCTGCCACAAAACAATATAACAGACGAGGATGGAAACAGGCAACAAACACAGAGAAGCTTGTAGTCTGTAGGGAACATGGATCAACTGTCTTTAGGGCATGTCCACCCTTAAAACCAAAAACCTGTCAGTTACCTGCTCCCAACTCCAACTGACATATTCAGCACATTATTTAATGTATTACAAACTAAATATATAAAGGAGAACTAAACCAAAATGTTTATATTCCGTAATCTGAATGCACCCCCCTCCCAAGAACTCCAATAAATGTGCACCTGATGTAACACGTTCTTGCAGTAGTTTAGGACCGGGTATGTGCAAAGAACAAAATGGTCAGTGACCACTGTGTGATGCTCTGAAATAAAACAGATACCTATGTTAAAAAGGTAAATTTCCCAGCACCCACATCAAAATGAGAGGTAAGACTGCTTTTACATCAAGGTGCTTCTGATTTAGTGTTATTCTGAGGATTTAGTTGTCCTTCAAGGATAATCATTGCGTCCATTCTTGTAGAATAAACTGGCACTATGCAGTCAATCAAGGCTGTGGCAGTTGACATCACAGACATTGATTGACATCACAGAGAGTAATTGACTGCTGTTTCCCTCAGATACCACAACTGTACATGCTCATGCTCCATTGCACATGCTCAAGTTCAACAAAAAGCTCATTGAGCAGAGGGTGGAGGCAGATACCTTTGCCAGAACAGAAGAGAGCTTATCATAAAATATCTGATACCAAATGTACCCTTTGTATTTCTGTGTAATTTCCAGCTAAAGGAACATGTTAGCCCAAGACACTAACCTGGCAGATTTCTGTTAGTTAGGCTGGGTACACACAGAGGGACTTTTTGTCATGACCGAGCGCTCGCTACGAGCGAGCGATCGGCCGGAACAAATGTCTATCAGTCGTGGCAAATTCGGCCGCACGATGGATCAGAATTTTCCGACATGCCCGATCGTTTGTTCGTCCGATCCGGACGAACAAATGATCGATGTCGGTCACAGCTGCTTGCCCCACACCAGCCGATATTTTCGGATGATCGACCGAAAGTGCCGAGAATCGTCCGAAAATATTGGCTGGTGTGTACCCAGCCTAAGATGCCAAGATTAGAGCAAGGACCTCCAAGTTTCTCAGCAATACTAGCAAAGCCATGCATTATGTTTACGGCAGGATTTCTCAAAGTGTTTATCTGGGTACAGTGGTGGGCTATGAGAGAGACAGAGATGTTGTTTAAAATTTGGGTATCATTAGGTATCATTATTTATGGATCTGTAGTGTTATGTAAGGAGAGGTATTTCTATTTATGAGGATTTCCTTATTTAAGAAGCGGTATTCTTATTTTAACATCAGCATTTAGGAATCCTTATTTAAGAATGAATAGTATTATATATCAACTTGTAGTGTTATTTAAAGGGTAACTGTAGCCCAAAAATGACTTTAGGTAAATTGACAGGAATTGCTTTCCTAAATATTTTTGCAATTTACTTTCATTATTGTTTTACATAATTTTGAAGATATTACATTTTAAAGTATGATACGGTAGCAAAATCTCTAGATCCCTGCACTTGTTTCTTCCAGCTCTGAAACCAATCCCTCTTCCCTGTGTCTCCTTCTCCTCCAATAAAAAAGAAACATTTACACACTTTACACACTCCCCTTCAGTCACTGTAACTCTATCTCTTCCTGGTTTCTTCTGCTTTCTCACGCACTGAGCATGTGCCAACCACAGATTAGAAGGAGGAACTAGTATTTGTGACCGCAGATTCAGAACCTACCACCCCCTTTCTGATCAGTGATTTCTTCATACAGTGTCAGACTAGGGTGTTGGGGCCCACCAGGATGTTTGGGACCAGGGGCCCACCAGGATGAGTTTTGGGGCCCACCTAACATTTTATATCTGTTATAATTCATTTACAGACCTATCTTACTCCTACTGAATCCTATTGTTTATTAAAATGCATTTCTTAGTGTCCCTTTGGCTCTGTCTATTAAGTTAGCATTTGTCTCTGTTATCTTGGGTGAATGGGCTGTGGGCCCACTGGGGCTGTCTTGGGCTGTGCAGAACATAGTGAGGTCGGTTGATGCCCTTTCATTTACAATCAACTTGTTTGGAGACCACAGAAGGTGGGAGGAGATTATAAACTAAATAAAGGGGTGGGGAGTGGTACAGAGAATATCATTGTGGTATCTGGCTCTGAACCAGTGCCCTATCCTGCACACAATCACCCTAGCAGTATATCTTTTAAAAAAGTAGGTTTCCCTCTACATTTTATTAGCAGTTATTCTAAAAACCTGCAGGGAACTAAAAGATGTAAAGCAATATTTCCACTAGATCACTAGATGTGGCTTTAAAAAAAAAAGACTTTTGAGTTTAATGATTTAAACCAGGGATGTTCTCTACATCTCCAGCTCACTTGGTCTTGGAGGTTTGTAGCTTTTGTGAGTAACAACAAAGTCTAGGAAAGATTTTTTTAAAATTACGCCAGAAAGACTCCAAGCACAGCCAAGTGAAGGAAAGATTCTTTATTCTAACATACGTTATAAACAAATGCACAGGAAATTAAGGTTGAAAGGAGAAAAGATGCCTTGGAAGGTTGTCTAGTATGGGCTCTTGTAATTACAGAGTTTCTTTTTTTAAATTTGCTAATTCCTGTTCAAGGTCCTGAAGAACAACCATGGCCTTCTTGTCAGTTTGCTGACATTTTCTTATTTCTTCCTTCACCATCATAACCATGGTCAAAATTTCCTTTAGTAAATCTTCTTCATCAATGTGAATATTGATGGACAGACTTATACTAATGGAAGGTTCCAAGTACCACAAAGCAACAAAAATTGCTAGAACAATAAAGCCCAGCACACATAAAATTGTCTCCATGTTCCTGAGTCTGTGTGTTGCAGGACCCACTGTAGTTGCACTTTGCGGGGTGTTGTGTTTCAAGTGCAATATTATGTAGCTCTGGCTGGTTTCTGATATTAATTTGGTCGGGCCATCAGCTTCCTCTGGTGGATTCTTTTTTCTGTGTTTTTGAATCTTAGAAGTTCTTTTTGAATTCTGAACATCACTGCCTGGGCCAATCATGGACATGGTTAAACAGGATGAAATCTAGTGATAAATGAGAGGTAGATCTGAAAGACAGGTGAAAGTAACACATTCCCACTGTACAAAATAAAACACATTACCAATTAGGTTATGATCACACACTAGTCAGCAGTAGCTGAGCAGCCTGCTTTGATCTATGGAGAAGGGAAGCATCCAAGATACCCCTATACGTCCTTCCAACATCATTTAGTGATCCAGCAGGACGTCCTACTAAATGATGCCTGGGGAAGCATCAGACATTAGATTAGATCCATTAGTTTGTCAGCCAAAGCAAGTGTTCAATGTCTTCTTGGACCAACAATAATTTGTCATCTGCACAAGGCACACTACAGTTATACGTTCTAATATTAGGAGGGCTTGGTTGTTTGTGGCGGTTGCACTGGATTTTATCCCAAAATTAACTAAGTAGTGATGTATGTTTCCATAAAGATTTCTCAGGCGGGAGACGGAAGTTTTCTATGTACAAATGTAATAACATAACTAACTTTTGCTAGAAATTTCCTAGAATCATTAACACGTAGGACAAAACAGACACGTAATATTCTGATCTACGGCACAAAGATTTGCAGATTTCTTGCTTTCCTTTATTTGAGGCTATATGGGGAAATGTTTGTTCATCTGGATTTCCGTTTGCTGTGCTAATGCTCAAATTTAACAACTGGTCATTGAAGCCTACAGACATTTTTTTGTCTTATTCCGGAAAGCCATTTTCTTTTAGAATTACTTTGTTTGATAACACTGAACAGTTTCCATGACACTTTACAAACTATCCATTCAGACCACGCCCTGACCCAAAGAGCTTGCAATCTAAGTTCCAAACCCCTGACTAAATTTATTTAATACATTTTGTACCAGAAAATTTACAGGGAGATGGCTGGTGAATAATTGGTTAATCTACCACAAATGCCTGCTGGGATTTAAGTGAACAATGATATAAGACTTATTCAAAGTTTAAAACTCAAACCAAAATATTATCTATTACAATTTAAGTATTGCTGACATTCCCGCTATGTTCCCCATTCTGGCGGTTATGGGAACATGGTAGGAACATCAGGAGGGATATGACCTTTCAAGTTCATAAGTTTACTTCGGTTTTGAGGTTCGAAGTTCTCCAGCAAAATATGTCCTATATGTGGGTTTGTTCATCTCTAATTCACTCACCATAATTCACATCTATTCGGTTTTAATGGAAGGAGGAGACAACCCTACACGTAACCCCACGTGCTATTAAACAACTGTATAGGAGATTTTGTACCTGCAAATCTATAAACCACATTTACCCAAAAAACTACCATATCTCCTCACATTTACCCATAGCTACACATCTGCCCTATCTCTACATTTACCCATAGCTACCACATCGACCATATCTCCTCACATTACCCATAGCTAACACATCTGCCCATATCTCCTCCCATTTACCCATAGCATCCCACATATGCCCATATCTCCTCACAATTACCCATAGCTACCACATCTGCCCATATCTCTCACATACCAAGCTACCCACTTGCCCAATCTCCTCACATTTACCCATAGCTACCCACATCTGCCCATATCTCAAATTACCATAGCTACCACATCTGCCCATATCTCCTCACATTACCCATAGCTACCCACATCTGCCCATATCTCTCACATTTACCCATAGACTCCCATCTGCCCATATCTCCTCAACATTACCCAAGCTACCCACAACTCCCATATCTCCTCACATTTACCCATAGCTACCACATCTGCCCATATCTCTAATTACATAGCTACCCACATTGCCCATATCTCCTCAATTTACCCATAGCTACCCACATCTGCCCATATCTCCTCACATTACCCATAGCTACCCAACATCTGCCCATATCTTCACATTTACCATAGCTACCACATCTGCCCAATCTCCTCACATTTACCCAAATCTGCCATATCTCCTCACATTTACCAATAGCTACCACATCTGCCCATATCTCCTCACATTTACCCATAGCTACCCACATCTGCCCATATCTCTCACATTTACCCATAGCTACCCACATCTCCCATATCTCCTCACATTTCCCATAGCTACCCACAATCCCATATCTCCTCCACAACCCATAGCTACCCCACACTGCCCATATCTCCTCACATTACCCATAGCTCCCCACATCGCCCATATCTCCTCACATTTACCCATAGCTACCACATCTGCCCATATCTCCTCACATTACCCATAGCTACCACATCTGCCCATATCTCCTCACATTTACCCATAGCTACCACATCGCCCATATCTCCTCACATTACCATAGCTACCCAATCTGCCCATTCTCCTCACATTACCCATAGTACCACATCTGCCATATCTCCTACATTTACCCATGCTACCACAATCCCATATCTCTCACATTTACCCATAGCTACCCACATGCCCATACTCTCCTCACATTTACCCATAGCTACCCACATCGCCCATATCTCCTCACATTTACCCATAGCTACCCACATCTGCCCATATCTCCTCACAATACCCATAGTACCCACATCTGCCCATATCTCCTCACCTTACCCATAGCTACCCACATCTGCCCATATCTCCTACACATTTACCCATAGCTACCCACATCGCCCATATCTCCTCACATTTACCCATAGCTACCCACATCTGCCCATATCTCCTCACATTTACCCATAGCTACCCACATCTGCCCATATCTCCTCACATTTACCCATAGCTACCCACAACTACCCTAGCTCCTCACATTTACCCATAGCTACCCACAACTACCCATATCCCCTCACATTTACCCATAGCTACCCACATCTGCCATATCTCCTCACATTTACCCATAGCTACCCACATCTGCCCATATCTCCTCACATTTACCCATAGCTACCCAAACTACCCATATCCCCTCACTTTACCCATAGCTACCCACATCTGCCATACTCCTCACATTTACCCATACTACCCACATCTGCCCATATCTCCTCACATTAACCCATAGCTACCACCACATCTGCCCATATCTCCTCACATTTACCCATAGCTACCCACATCTGCCCATATCTCCTCACATTTACCCATAGCTACCCACATCTGCCCATATCCCCTCACATTTACCCATAGCTACCCACATCTGCCCATATCTCCTCACATTTACCCATAGCTCCCCCCACTTGCCCATATCTCCTCACATTTACCCATAGCTACCCACTCTGCCCATATCTCCTCACATTTACCCATAGCTACCCCACATCGCCCATATCTCTCTCACATTTACCCATAGCTCCCACATCTGCCCATATCTCTTCACATTTACCCTAGCTACCCACATCTGCCCATATCTCCTCACATTTACCCCACATCTGCCCATATCTCCTCACATTTACCCATAGCTACCCCCAATCCCATATTCTCCACTTTACCCATAGCTACCCACATCTGCCCATATCTCCTCACATTTACCCATAGCTACCCACATCTGCCCATATCTCCCTCACATTTACCCATAGCTACCCACATCTGCCCTATCTCCTCACATACCCATACGACCTACAATCTGCCCATATCTCCTCACATTCATACTAACAAGCTACCCACATCTGCCCATATCTCCTCACATTTACCCATAGCTACCCACATCGCCCATATCTCTCACATTTACCCATAGCTACCCACATCTGCCCATATCTCCTCACATTTACCCATAGCTACCCACATCTCCTCACATTTACCCATAGCTACCCACATCTGCCCATATCTCCTCACATTTACCCATAGCTACCCAAATCTGCCCATATCTCCTCACATTTACCCATAGCTACCCACATCTGCCCATATCTCCTCACATTTACCCATAGCTACCCACATCTGCCATATCTCCTCACATTTACCCACATCTGCCCATATCTCCTCACATTTACCCTAGCTACCCACATCTGCCCATATCTCCTCACATTTACCCATAGCTACCCACATCTGCCCATATCTCCTCACATTTACCCATAGCTACCCACAACTACCCATATCTCCTCACATTACCCATAGCTACCCACATCTGCCCATATCTCCTCACATTTACCCATAGCTAACCCACATCTGCCCATATCTCCTCACATTTACCCATAGCTACCCACATCTGCCCATATCTCCTCACATTTACCCATAGCTACCCACATCTGCCCATATCTCCTCACATTTACCCATAGCTACCCACAACTCCATATCTCCTCACATTTACCCATAGCTACCCACATCTGCCCATATCTCCTCACATTTACCCATAGCTACCCACATCTGCCCATATCTCCTCACATTTACCCATAGCTACCCACATCTGCCCATATCTCCTCACATTTACCCATAGCTACCCACATCTGCCCATATCTCCTCACATTTACCCACATCTGCCCATATCTCCTCTCCCACATTACCCATGCTACCCACATCTGCCCATATCTCTCACATTTACCCATAGCTACCCACATCTGCCCATATCTCCTCACATTTACCCATAGCTACCCACATCTGCCCATATCTCCTCACATTTACCCATAGCTACCCACATCTGCCCATATCTCCTCACATTTACCCATATCTCCTCACATTTACCCATAGCTACCTACATCTGCCCATATCTACTCATTTACTCATATCTACCACCACCGCAACCATTTGTCATGTAAAAGGGCAACTGAGGTGCTAATAAAATATTAATTTTAAAGTCTGAGCTCAACAACAAATCATTTTAATAAACTAATCTATAAATTAGTAATTTTGCTAAAGAAAATCTATTAGATTTGTATTAATCTACCACAAATGCTGCTGGGATTTAAGTGAACAATGATATAAGACTTATTCAAAGTTTAAAACTCAAACCAAAATATTATCTATTACAATTTAAGTATGCTGACATTCCCGCTATGTTCCCCATTTGGCGGTTATGGGAACATGGTAGGAACATCAGGAGGGATATGACTCAAGTTCATAAGTTTACTTCGGTTTTGAGGTTCGAAGTTCCCAGCAAAATATGTCCTATTCTGTGGGTTTGTTCATCTCTAATTCACTCACCATAATTCACATCTATTCGGTTTTAATGGAAGGAGGAGACAACCCTACACGTAACCCCACGTGCTATTAAACAACTGTATAGGAGATTTTGTACCTGCAAATCTATAAACCACATTTACCCACAACTACCCATATCTCCTCACATTTACCCATAGCTACCCACATCTGCCCATATCTCCTCACATTTACCCATAGCTACCTACATCTGCCCATATCTCCTCAATTACCCAGCTACCCACATTGCCCATATCTCCTCACATTTACCATAGCTACCCAAACTACCCATATCTCCTCACATTTACCCATAGCACCCACATCTGCCCATATCTCCTCACATTTACCATAGCTACCCACACTACCCTAGCTCTCACATTACCCATAGCTACCACAACTACCCATACCCTCACATTTACCCATAGTACCCACATCTGCCATATCTCTCACATTTACCATAGCACCTACATCTGCCCATATCTCCTCACATTTACCATAGCTACCCACACTACCCATATCCCCTCACATTTACCCATAGCTACCCACATCTGCCCATATCTCCTCACATTACCCATAGCTACCCACATCTGCCCATATCTCCTCACATTTACCATAGCTACACATCTGCCCATATCTCCTCACATTTACCCATAGCTACCCACATTGCCCATATCTCCTCACATTTACCATAGCTACCCACATCTGCCCATATTCCCCTACATTTACCCATAGCTACCCAATCTGCCCATATCTCCTCACATTACCCATAGCTACCCACATCTGCCCATATCTCCTCACATTTACCCATAGCTACCCACATCTGCCCATATCTCCTCACATTACCCATAGCTACCCCAATCTGCCCATATCTCTTCACATTTACCCATAGCTACCCACATCTGCCCATATCTCTTACATTTACCCTCTACCCAATTGCCATATATCCTCACATTACCCACAACTACCCATATCTCCTCACATTTACCCATAGCTACCCACATCTGCCCATATCTTCTCACATTACCATAGCTACCCACATCTGCCCATATCTCCTCACATTTACCCATAGCTACCCACATTTGCCATATCTCCTCACATTTACCCATAGCTACCCACATCTGCCCATATCTCCTCAAATTTACACAAAGCTACCCACATCTGCCCATATCTCCTCACATTTACCCATAGCTAACCACATCTGCCCATATCCTCACATTTACCATAGCTACCCACAATCTGCCCATATCTCCTCACATTACCCATAGTACCCACATCTGCCCATATCTCCCACATTTACCCATAGTACCCATAACTCCCATATCTCCTCACATTTACCCATAGCTAACCCACATCTGCCCATATCTCCTCACATTTACCCATAGCTACCCACATCTGCCCATATCCTCATTTACATAGCTACCCACATCTGCCATATCTCTCACATTTACCCATAGCTACCCAAATCTGCCATATCTCCTCACATTACCCACATTGCCATATCCTCACATTTACCCATAGCTACCCACAACTACCCATATCTCCTCACATTTACCCATAGCTACCCACATCTGCCCATATTCCTCAATTTACCCATAGCTACCCACAACTACCCATATCTCCTCACATTTACCCATAGCTACCCACAACTACCCATATCTCCTCACATTTACCCATAGCTACCCACATCTGCCCATATCTCTCCACATTTACCCATAGCTACCCACACTCGCCCATATATCCCACATTTACCCATAGTACCCACATCGCCCATATCTCCTCACATTTACCCATAGCTACCCACAACTCCCATATCTCCTCACATTTACCATAGCTACCACAACTCCATATCTCCTACATTTACCCATAGCTACCACATCTGCCCATATCTCCTCACATTTACCCATAGCTACCCACATCTGCCCATATCTCCTCACATTTACCCATAGCTACCCACATCTGCCCATATCTCCTCACATTTACCCATAGCTACCCACATCTGCCCATATTCCTACACTTTACCCATAGCTACCCACATCTGCCCATATCTTCTCACATTTACCCATAGCTACCCACATCTGCCCATATCTCCTCACATTACCCATAGCTACCCACATCTGCCCATATCTCCTCACATTTACCCATAGCTACCCACATCTGCCCATATCTCCTCACATTTACCCACATCTGCCCATATCTCCTCACATTTACCCATAGCTACCCACATCTGCCCATATCTCTTCACATTTACCCATAGCTACCCCAACCCACATCTGCCCATATCTCTTCACATTTACCCATAGCTACCCACATCTGCCGATATCTCCTCACATTTACCCACATCTGCCCATATCTCCTCACATTTACCCATAGCTACCCACATCTGCCCATATCTCCTCACATTTACCCATAGCTACCCACAGCTGCCCATATCTCCTCACATTTACCCATAGCTACCTACATCTGCCCATATCTACTCATTTACTCATATCTACCACCACCGCAACCATTTGTCATGTAAAAGGTCAACTGAGGTGCTAATAAAATATTAATTTTAAAGTCTGAGCTCAACAACAAATCATTTTAATAAACAAATCTATAAATTAGTAATTTTGCTAAAGAAAATCTATTAGATTTGTAGGAAATTACTGGAAATAGCAGAGGGGATCTTTTTAATAATTAGTGTATTAAATCTAACAGTCTCTATGCCAAAGCTTGCAGTTTGGATCTGGAGCCTCTGGAGAGAGAATTTAAATAGTTCATAACAATCACATTTCCTTAAAGGGCATATCCACTCATCCCCGCTAACCTTTGGATCGCAATACTTAATGCTGCTGAACAGGGATATTTCTCCAATGTTTACCACCCCGTCTACTTTATTAAGTCCGGCCATCTCTATTTTTTACTCCCTGATTCTTCTGGGTAGAACAGTCAGTCAAGAAGTCATGGCCAATGACTGCATTCTCTACACATGCGTAAGATTGTTACAAGCTCAAAGGAGGAGGCAATTTTAAGTTGGGGGGTAGATATGCCCTTTAATTAAAAAATAAACTTTTTTTATGCAAGAAAAGAGGATTATTAATAAAGGCACATTATTGAAAATTACAGATATTGAGGAGTTTTCATGAAAAATATTAAACTAAGTCAGTGCTGTAAGATACCAAACAGCATTGGTGCTTTATGGATGTGTCATAAAATACTGCTATGACCTGTCTATGGAAATTACCATTAGGAACAGGTATTTAACAATGCTGGATAGTGATACTGTGCCCTTACAGGCCCGATGTCTTTTTTCTCTAAATATGCCCAGTTTCCATGTGAATGTATGATAAATAAAGTGCCGTAGAAATTCATATTTACATTCATGGGAAAAGGGGAGTATTTTCTCATCCCACTAACCTCTATCTGCCCATCCAGCGATTAGAATTAACGCATCCAACTGTATAGCAGGTGTCCGTTTATTATAAATTCATTTTCACATTCGAATCCCCCAGCAGCCAATTTTGCAGAGACAAAATGACTGTTATGGGCATTTAAAGGGACACACAAGTGCTCCAAACTACTTTTAACGTTTTTAAAACCATACTATTCTGTCCTGTTTTGCAATAGAAAAGCTGCTTAAAATGTCCCTTGTGCCATGGCTGACACTCTTCTGTGCATTTCCTTGTCTACCTTCTCTATTATACAGTAGGTGAAAGGGCACCTGTTTATAATGGGGAGAGATGCCAGGGGAAACAAAACAAGAATCAAATCAAACTATGCTGTGTGGGTGCAGGCATCTCAAATGCCCCAAACTCCCAATCCAAGGGGCATGTTATCTTCAAAGATAATGTGAGTCTCACTCCAAAGGAATGTAAATGAACCAAACAAGAAGGTAGGAGTACCATCTACCCCCTACCTCCCTATATATATATCTACTAGCAAAAGTGTGCCCGTTGGTGCACAGTGGGAAATATGTGGGTGTATGTTTAGCTATATGTGGATACAGATGATATAAAATCTTTATACACACTACTATAAAATTTAGGGATTTGTACAAAAAAAAATAAAGGCGAGATGTTAAAAATAAAAATAAAGGAAATCCTATGAAATCTTGGTTATATTAGTGTCACATCCCCTAAATGAACATTTTACACAATATACAGAGGCAGAAGGGAACCTATTGGGTGTACCACAATAGGTATTAGAGGGGACATATATACACACATCTTTTGGATTGTACTGGAAGTGTCAGTGCTTTAGAAATACATGTTAAATATACATAAAGTACAGCCTAACATCTAGATAAGACAGACATTATCCATCTTATATTTGTTATATAACACTATCACATTTTTCTGTTTGTTTATCGATTTGATAAATCTATACAGGAAGATATTTAAATCCAGGGTTTTGAGAGATGGGTGAAACTGCTAAAATCCGTTCCGCCTGTGGACCTGGAAAATGGTTTGGGAAAAACATACATACATATACGTACACAGTACAAATGTAAAAAAAAATACTTTTCTTACAATAAAACGTTTTTTTCGAGATTACACATTCTATTTTCAAGAGTCACCGAAATTTCAGAAAATTAGAATTTTAATGGAATTTTTGTAAAAATGACACAGTAACTTATAACAATTAGTTACAATCAGAATCTTACAGAAAGCATACCAATAAGATTATTTCTAAAAGTATCTGATTGTAACCAATTCTGATTGCATACAATCAGATTCTTTCAGGAAGTATCTGATTGCTATACTAACCAATCAGATTCTTTTCCAATCAGAATTGGTTTCAATCAGCTTATTTCAGAAAGAGTCTAATTGGTTAGTATACCAATCAGATTCTTTCTGAATCTGATTGTATCCAATCAGAATTGGTTACAATCAGATACATTCAGAAAGAATCTTATTGGTATGCTTTCTGGAAGAATCTAATTGTAACCAATCAGAATTAGTTTCAATCAGATTCTTTTAAAAATAATCTGATTGGTATAGTAACCAATCAGATTCTTTTCTAATCAGAATTGGTTACAATCAGATTCTTTCAGAAAGAATCTAATTGTCTTTTTCCCAGACCATTTTCCAGGTCTCCAATCTATTTACAGTAAGTTACTGTGAATCGCACGTGATTTTGTGCATGATTCTTGTGCGTTTTGCATTTTCCGTTATGGAAACGAATGCGTTAACGCACCAAAAATGGTGAACGCATGCATTACCAAAATGCGAATCTTTTGTCTCAAATACTAGTTCTTCCATCTAATCTGCAGTTGGCACATGCTCAGTGCAGGAGAAAGAAGAAACCAGGAAGAGAGTAGGAGTAGGAGTAGGGGCCACAGGGGATTTCAAGGGGACTGCAAGTGGAGGGTCCATGGGGAGACACAGGGAAGAGGGACTGTCACATGGTTTTAGAGCAGGAAGCGCTGGGGATCTGGTGATGCTGCTACCATATCGCACACAAAAATCTAAATATCTTCAAAACTGTAAAAAAAAAAAATTGTTAAAGTAAATTGCAAAAATACTCAGGAAAGCAATTCCTGTCAATTTACCTAACGTCATTTTTGGACCACAGTTACCCTTTAAAGGTCAGGATGGGTTTTTCTCACCTTATAACTCAAGGAGCCCTAAAGATACATATTTGAACATATGGGATGCAGCTCCTGTTTACAGAAAGGCACATTGAACAAAATCCAGTTGTAGGACAAATGTCCACTACATACATGTACTGTATATACATAAAAAGTCCTTACAGTTAACTTTCCAGGTGCCTGCTTGCCAATAATATATCTTCCCTTAAGATATATAGGTAACCTTTAAGGTTTGAAGAAACAAGGTTTATTCTTCCAGTATACAAAGACTATACTTAATTTAAATGCATTCTAGTCTTAAAATCCCACTAACCCATTTACATTACAATTTCAATTTTGCAAAAAGATATCCACCACAAGCTATTTAATATCATGGTTGGGGCATATTTAGTAGCGTAACTAAACCTAAGAAAATTGTTGGCATTAAGGGTTAGGCCACACTATGCTTTTAAGTGCGATATGATCAAGGGCATGTCCACCCCCAAAACTATAATTCCCCCCACTTCTGGCCCCATTCTGTAGTGGTGCTTCCATGCAAGCAGAGGGCCGGTACAGTACGCTGTGGGAAAGAGGTAAGGTAAGTAAAGATCGGGGAAGTTCCAGTAAAATCTTTTATGGCAGTTGGGGCTGGGGGCAGGATCGCTACTAATGGGCAAAAGTCCAAAAATGGGGTGGACATGCCCTTTAAAAGCAGACACTAGTGTGTCCCGATCAATGTGGCACGCTGTGCGTGATTCACTTTTTTTGCGCAATAGCATGCACTTCGTTTGTGCAACATTGCTCAATCGTAGTATACGTCAACGTACATGCCACAAACGTGTGAACAATCGCGCACACGTTTCAGACACATTATTGTGGCCTTAGCCTTAAGTAACTTAGGGGCGTAAGATCCTGATAGGATTAACCCACAGCCGTGACTGCACTATTAAATTGTCTAAACATGAGCACTGACAGATCACTAAAATATTACTTTAATGTAGGTATTACTCGGTTTGCTAATCATGGTGGATTTTCCATCTTTGTGTCATATTTAATGAGGAGCTATTTTTGCTGTCTTTCTAAACTTCTTTTTAAATTGTGGTTTGGGCAGTTTATTTCCCCTTAAGTGGAACACTAAAGATGAATAGGTCTGAGTAAAAAGAGACTAGTAAAAAACAGAAGCCAAAGTGCCTGTGGGTGTTTCCTTATAGAAAATACAGTAGATCATTTTTAAAGGGGAACTGTGGTCTCCAAACAAGTTGAGTTTAAATGAAAGGCCAGTTTCCTACCTTTAAAATGAGCCATCAACCACCTCTCTACAGCACAAGATATAAAGAAATGAGGGAGACAGGAAGTCCCTCCTCCTCTCTGCTGTGTGAAGTCCTGACAGAGAAGGTAAGGGAATCTACAGCCCTTCTTTCCCACTATGTGAAACATCCTTTTCAGGCAGAGTTCTCACTCTGCCTGAAAAGGCTGTTTCCACAGTTTTATGTAGGGGGGGTCTGAGTGGCCCACGGCACACGTAAGTGGGTGAGGCCACATGGGGCTGTAAGAGAATGGGCCAAGGGGGGCTTGCAACTGGAGGGACCATGGGGTCCATGCGTGGGAGGGACCAGGGGGGCTGCAAAGAAGAGGAGGAGACACAGGGCAGATTGACTGACATGGATTCAAAGCAGGAGGCAGGAAGTGCAGGGGGCCTGGTGATGCTGCTGTCATATTACAAACAAAAATGTAAATATCTTCAAAACCATGCAAAATAAACAATGAAAATAAATTGCAAAAATTCTCATGAGAGCAATTCCTATCAATTTACCTAAAGTCATTTTTGGACCACAGTTCCCCTTTAAAACTGAAGGTTCAAAATACCATTGCCCAACTTTTTGCCCCCCCCCCCCAAAAAAGCAAGGAATGATTTCTCACTCCCAGCATTCCCAGAAAAGTAGGAAGAGACATAAAGTTTCTTCTTTATGTCCCTGTAACCAATGCATCTCTGGCATAATAGCATGCAATACAGCAATAAAGGTTTAAAGTCAACTATCCAGCTTGCAGACACTAGGGGGGAGATTTACCTGGAGCCACTATCAATCAGGTTAAATCTCCTACTGTGGATTAAGGGTGAGGCCACACTACAACGCAACAAGCGTGCACGCGTTCTGTGCGTTAATGCACGTTATTTTCGAGTTTGCGCTATCTTTAAAACGCAAGCAATTGCACGAAAAAATGCTCGCCACAAATGGACGTGCAATCGCATGCGCATCGGAAATCACAGGAAAAACGCGCTAGTTTGGCCTAACCCTTAATATCCATTTTGCATGATTTTAACGCCAGTAAACAGCACAAAATGGCGCCAGCAGCGCAGTTGTCTTTTTTAATACCTGCGCAGGCGGTGCAATGAAGGTGTTGAAGTCGTGCTAACAAATATTGAATCGGTTAGTGCATACTGGCACTGGGTAAATGAGCACAGACATTTTAATCTTGTTAGATCTCATCAGTACAAGATAAGGATTCATGGACAGGACTATAGGATATAGAAAATACAGACACTGATATTAAATGTAATATTATATTTGACATTCAGCAATAAATTTATACACCGTAAAGAGATGGAATGAATCAGACAGCACAGTATTGCACCAAATTTCACATAGTAACATCGAAACAGCCCCCCATATTAATAACCTTCCTTTATGGGAGGCTGGGAAGGACAAAGGAAAACATAAAATATCTAAAAACAGGAGAATATGCTGAAAGCAGGTGGACCAAAAAGGAGACAAAAAGGTAGGCAAACATTTTGCATGGGGAGAGAACCACAACAGGACAAGAAAATGTAAAGGACAAGTTAAAACAAACTAAAGAATAAAGCTGTACATGCAGGCTCTCCAATTCTAGTTCTCAAGTAAAGTTTGCCAAATTTAAGCTGGTGATACACTTAATGCAATTAGAAATTCAACACTGCTCAAAGGCTACAGGATGGATATCCCTGATCTGAAGCACAATAAATACCTTTCAAATTTATACAGAGAGGGATTCTATTTTCTCCTTCTTTATAAATATTAAGATTATCAGGAGAAATCTAAACACCAAATGTCTGAAGTCTTAAAGGACAACTATACTGTAAAAATGTACTTTTTAGAAATGATAAGAACCTGGGACTGGGAGTAAGGAGTGGTTATTCCCACATCCCAATACAGTTTGTTGAGGAGCTTCAGAACACACAGTTTTCATTTGCCAGGTTATGGCACTGGGCTTTCCTGTATTAAAGATAGCACTGAAGCACTCAGGAAGCCTGACAGAAGCAGTTTTCTTTGTGCTGCTTCTTCTCGTACAAATGATATTGAGAGGTGGAAGGTACCAATCCTACCTCCCTGCCCCATGTACTTAGCATTAACGGTTTCTGAAACATTTTATACGCACTATAGTTCTCCTTTCATTTGTTCTCAAAGTCACTGAGTCAACATCTAATTGGATCTAGAGCTGCGACTGTGGGCCGTTAAGTAGTCCCCCACAAAACAACAAAATGTCTGCCCCCCTTCCTGTATTTATTTCCATACCAGACCGGGTTCTGTAAACTGCACATATGGAGGGGAGTCGGGGCAGGAGGGAGAGAGAGAGAGAGAGAGAGAGAACGGGAATAGATACAGACATAGGGCAATTCAGTGGTTGGCAGAGGAGTCTCGGGGGTAAAATTCAGCCAAGGTGCTCTGTGGAATTCTCTTCAACATTTCTTTGGGGAAGATTCGGAGAAGCTGCCAACCAATGTCCAGGGTCTCGTAAACTGTGCGGTTGTCATATGGACCTAAAATTAAACATAAAAACAGGTTAAAATGTCTGCCAAATGGACAATGAAAATCATGTTTTTAAATAAATTAGCCTTTAGGGCAGTCCAAATAGGTACTGGGGAAAATGGCTATAAACAAGACTGCTGCTCAGATTATTCTTTACTGGAAATTTTGTTACTTCATAGAATGGAAGTTCACTGTAAAAACTGAAGTTGCCTACTGCCACCTAATGGAGTAATGCAGGAACTGTAAAACCAATCCAAAGAAGAAACTAATGTCTTTTCATTTAAGAGGGCCATGAAGGGTTAATGCAGGGCTACGTCAGACCTCCCCCGGTGCCCCTTACCACTTCCATCCATCCATGTGTACCAAAGCTGCTATTATCCTTTAACAAGGAGCTGGTTGTCAAGGAAACAGATGGCCGCCCACACACATACACATCCCCCATGTGACAGTCCTGTGAGAGCTATTTAAAGGAAAGCTGGATGTGCTGTAAAAATGGGTGGCTGCTCCAGGCCACCCGCAAGCAACCCAATGTCAGATATTTAACGTTTTCGCTGCCAGTTATTGGAAGTGTAGTGACATTAGCAATACAAGATAGCAGTCTTTCAACACAGATATTGCCTGTATGCAGGGAGATCTCTAGAACATCTCTAATCTACACACAGAACATGGGAAGGATGAACAAATGATACATTGCTACCTGCAGAGGAGCTGCAGTCTCCTGCCAGATATATATATCAAGGTAAAGGTCAAGTATACAACAGGAGTTACTTTCACTAATCTCTCGAATATGCCTTTCTGTGCCTGTATAAATGAATTATGTATACATAACATAAGCAAGGTGAACATAAACCCTTTCTTGGCTGTGTAAGTTTATAACCCTAGTAAGCAGTGCAATTTTTAGAAGGGCATCTTCTAAAAAAAAAAAAAAAATGGTCACATGACCGTTACCTTTCCCCCAACCCTAACAGATACAGTATATATTCAGCACATAATTAGATGTATACCTAACCATCTATGTAAGAACAATTATAGCCTACATTCTGGCAGAGTAACTTGGCACCTCCCCCCATGCAGTCAATCAAGGCTGTGACAACTGGCATCATAGACAATGACTGCGGTTTACCCTGCTGCCTCCTCTGCACATGGTTTAAGCTTCTAAAAAGCTCATTGAGCAGAAGGAGGAGGCAGATACCTTTGCCAGAATGGAATATAACTTATCATGAAATATCTTTTTACAAATGCATGTAAAAACTGGTAAAAATAGCAGCAGGGTTTGTGGCCAGGTAATAGCCAAGTCACCAGTCTAGCAGATTAAAGAGCAAGTCCATCCCCAAAATGAAAACTTACATACAGGTAAATCACCCCCCAAAATGGTAATAGTTTGAAATCTGAAATATATAAGTCTAACCAGAAATCCTGCACAATGTCCTGTTTCCCATGTTTCTGCTTCCTGGTTCTTCCAGTTAGCAACTGTCAGTTATGGATTTGACAGTTGACATCACAGCCAATGACAATATTAATCCCCTGTCTGCCTCTTCTGAGCATGCCCAGGCTCAGTACAGATTTCTAAATTACTCAGTTTCCATGAGACATCCAGAAGCATAGCAGACATACAGTAATAAATTCATAGGACAAAGTATGATATATCAACATATTTTAAAGAGGTCGTTCTTTCTAAAAGATGTTCTTATGAGGGTGGAGTTGTCCTTTAAGTTCAAATGTGAGCTGCAGCTTTAAAACAAAAACCTCCCTGCAAGCGACATCAGCATGTGCACGTGATGACATTATGCTGCGCTGTACACAAGCGCGGTGCGGCACGATGATGGCGAACGCCGACGTCACATGCGCCGTAACGTAAGGTGCATGGAGCAAACAAGGAGTGCTTTTTTAACCTTTTCAAGGACTGAATCATAGTGATGGACTGAATTTGGGGGATAGGAAACTATTGTCCATTATGATGGAGGTAAAGATCATGGTAAGATGGCCCCAGTATATAACACATTAGGCTAAAAAATGGGTGGTAATATGCATAGATTACAGAAAATAAAAAAACAAAAAACTGACAAGTCACTTGCAACGATTAAAGGGTATGTACACCGTTTTTTTTGTGACATTGCCTGACTTGTAGCCGGCACGTGTCATGACGTTATCGGGGAGCGCTAATGTCCGCCAATGCACATTTACATCACGTCAACAGAAAGATAGGTAACACTAAGCAGAATTTCAGCTTAATCTCTCAGCTTTCTTACTAGTGCAGTTTTGATTTACCTATATACAATGTTCCATTGTATATAGGTAAATCACTTGCCCCGTAAGAACTTTTGCACCAGTTATATTACAATAACATTTACAGATTATTACTATTCTATGGATTACAGATGCTGGCTATGCTTTGAATGCATCGCTCCTAATGCCATTGAATACCTGGTGTTAATAGGATTAGTTATAGGAGATATAAGAGATTTACTAGTTCTCCCAACAACAAATATGTTTTAATTTCAATTCACACAAGATACGTTTTCTTTGCACTAAACCCAATGAACCTTGTTACTCTGCACATGGATTGGAAGAGGTCCTATAATTTACATTTTAAATGTTTTTAAAACAAGTTTACATGCACTATTGCTCTCCTTTTAAACTAAATTTCCTTCTCAAAATATAGTAGAAAACCTGCCCTCTAGTGGCCACATGTAAAAACATGTAAACATCTAATATTTCCTTTTGCATCTATGCCTATGCAACAACATTACAATTCATCTCCTATGTTTGATAGTTAATAGGCCAATACATGCAAACTGTAAAAGGTTCCCTACAGGACATACCTTGTGCAATAAAACTCTTTTCAAACTTCTGCAGGAACTCCAAGTACAAGAGGTCATCCGATGTGAGAGCCTCTTCTCCAACCACAGCTTTCATAGCTTGGACATCCTTACCAATGGCATAGCAGGCGTACTGTGGAGAGGGGAACAGAGAACATGGAAATGAGTCTGAAAATTTGAGACTTCTTATTCACAGTCTATGAAATCCCAATACTGAAGAAGGGATCAACTTGCTTGTTTCATTTGCCACAGAGAAATAAAATGCGTTAGCATCTGCCATATTTTAAAAAAGGATTAAATTAAAAACATGAACAAGTTTGAACCAAGTCAATAATTCCTAAACGGCATGCCCACCCCAGCACCAAAATCTTTACTTACCTTACCCACTCCGCCAAACTACAAGATCGTTAAACGTAAGTACCTACCCGTGGGTCCTGAAGTTACTCAAGGCAGCCATAGACACTACAATCCATTCGTACAACATACATAAACATGTCATTGTTAGACATGTAGAATCTATTCAGTCATTTATATTTTAAATTTAGTTATCTTAATATTAACTCATTAAGTCCCAGCACCCTAGCTATAAAATCACCTATATAGGACTTTAATGCAGCCTACTACATTTTCCCAACGCTAAAATCTTAATTAACATACTCTGTAGCCCCTGCGATCATGGTAAGGGATCATATGGATCTGTAAAATGAGTTTTCCTTGAAACATGGAATACTCCTTTAATTTAGATGTTGTTCCTTTAAATGTTTAAATAAATCTCACACAGATCTGCTCAAGTTCAACTTGTTCTTTCCTATTGGATATGACAGACAGCAGATGGCACAAGAATTACAGACATCAAGCAAGTTGATGTAATGAAAACTGATAAATGCAGAACTTTTAATCTGCGGGTTTTCTGGACCACCAGAGGGTCACAGGCAAACTGAATGAGTTTCAGTCGTGATTTACGAACAGACCCAATCGCCCGTTCGCTTCTAAAAAACGGACGACTGAGCTGGGTCGCGGCTGCCTGCCCGCCCCACACCATACGGTATTTCCGACCGATCGATCAAAGGCACCATCGGACGGTCGGCAATATCTGCTGGTGTCTACGCAGCCTAAGTTTTCCATCTGTTATCTTTCTAACTATTACAGTTTTGAGCTGTGATTTACCTATATACAATGTTTTACTGGATGGGTGGACTTTATATAAAGAAACCCCCCCACTATTTTTGGGATGTTATATACACTCTAACCCCTGCTTTCTTGGTGTTATTAAATCCAATACTTCCCTTAAACCAACCCCCCCACAACACTAACACATCTAATCATTTATTTTCAGCACTTTATTAAACTGCCTATTAAAACTCTCCTCCGGGCCACTGTATCCGTCATTCACTGTGTGCTTAACCTATTAGAGAGGAGCTGTACATTTAGCTATTTTTTGCTGTAATGAGTAAAAAAAATGAGAAATGAAAGTGAACAGAAGGGCTTGCTATATACGATCTTTGGTTAGGAATTACTTTGAAAGACTATCAATATATTGTTGTAATTCGCAGCTTCAACTTTTAAGTATGGAACAAAACGTGTTTTTGCCTACACATTATTTTAAAGCGAAACATACACTTACAATTCCCTGTACCCTCTGTGCCTTTGTGACGGAGCACCAGGGGTCTGTAATAACCTGAATTAGTAAATGCTATGTAAGGGAGAGTGTGGTTCCCAGTTTTCAATAAATAATATAACATTGTTTCATCCAGGCACCACCTCTCCCAGTATTATATCTTGCGTTAATGTATATGTTAAATGTAAGCAATATATGTAAACTGTTTCAAGCACACTGTTGGGAATATGCAGTTAGTCCTTTGTACACAAGATGGCTCGATGGGTAAACGTCCTGGGATTGCCTGTTGTAAATGAATTAGTCTGGTGCCACAAAGTCTGAGTAGATGGATTGAGATAAGTAATTGCTGATTGGTCTGTTGTTCAGTAAGTCTGATTGGCTGCTGGTTGAAAGTTGTCCATTTGCATTTCAAAGGGAATGTGGGAATAAAAAGAGCAGCTTTAGTCAACATGGGGAGAAGCACATAGACGAAGGAGCTAGGATACATGCTGAGGCAGTATCCTGTAGTAAAGAGCTGGTCAACTATCCTGACCTTTAGCTTGAGAACAAGGGATACAGGAGGCTAGCCTGCAGGAGGAAGCAGACTAGGGCTTGGCAGAAGGGAAAGCTAAGCAAGGGAGAACAGAGCTAGGACACATGCTTAGGCAGTGCCTAGCATCTCAGAGCTGTAAAACAGTACCCTGTCCCTTGAGAGCAAGAGAACCAGGAAGGCAGAATCAGACCAGGAAAAAACCAGCAGAAGCCCAGCAGTTTGGAGCCAAGGCAGTGGAGCCTAGAGATCCCAGGAACTGCATCCCAAGGACAGTGCTTGCTTGGTAGGATAAGGCTTTGCTTGGTACTGGTGCGTATTAATACAACTCCTTCAATTGTAAAATAGCTTGTGTGGCCTGGTTTGCCTTATTTCCCACAACCTCACACAGGGCATCCTGTGAAAGCCTTAATCACTATATTTTTGTATTAAAACTTTGCTGCATTTAACCATACAATTATTGCCTGCAGACGTCTTCTCCCATCATCATGCAAGTCAGAGACCGGCTTCTTTTGTCTCAAACACGACAGTTTTAAATTTAGTAATATCACCACAAAAGGAAACGTTCTGAGGCAAGGAGAACAGAATTAAAGGGCAACTCCACCCTCATAATGACATCTTTTAGCATTAAATATGTTGATCAATCCTACCTTCTTGCACTTAAAGGGCAAGTTCAGCCCTCAAAGGAAAACTTATAAACAAGTAAATCACCCCCCCAAAACTAGAAGTCTAACCTGAAATTCTGCACAATATCCTGTTGCCTGTTTCTGCTTCTTCCAGTTAGTAACTGTCAGTTATGGATTTGACAGATTACATCACAGCCAATGACTGAATGCAAATCCCCTAGCAGCCTCTTCTGAGCATGCTCAGAACAGCCTAAGATGTTATTATGAGGGTGGAGTTGTCCTTCAAGCAAGCTCAGAGGAGGCAGCTAGGGAAATAGCATTCAGTGATGTCAACTGTCACATCTATGACTGACAAGAGCGAAGTAGCAGAAACAGTAGCAACAGGACATAGGGCAGCATTTCAGGCTAGTCTAATACCTTTTCGTTTTCTAACTATTCCGGTTTTGGGGGGTGATTAACCCTATTACAATTTCATTTGAGGGCTGGATTTACAGGCCTATGTAATAAAAGTTCCTGGCCATCCCCAGGCAGCAGTCAACATACGGTTAAGCTCCCCTGTAATGCTGGTAAAAGAAGAAAAACACACCCACCAATCTCTTAAAAAGACTCCTCCCCCTTCCTCCAACAGTCTTGTTTTTCTTCTGTTGTCGGTAAGTAGTTTTTATTTCAGGTTCTGCCAGCAACAATTACCCTCAAGGAGGTTCTTACTTGCTGCAGTCTTCTCCAGGCCGAAGTCCTGCTGTTGTGAGCACTGAGCGCACTCTCAGGCATGGAATCCACCTCCCCTGACAGGCACTGATGTCCAGATCCTTCTCCTGCTGGAACGCAGGAGGTGCTCGACCCGTGAAATTTTTTAAAAAGGCGCTCTCAGCAGCTGTCTGGTGCCCAGTGCCTCTGCTAAGTGTGGATCCTATAATGGAGCCGGCTGCCAAGAAGAATTCTGGATCTAGGGGAGGTGGTGAGTACCTGATGCTGGGCAGTAAGGATTAAAGGAGCAGTGATTATTAGCAGACTGTCAGTTTTGTGCTGTGGGAGATGCCAGAGGTTATGTTTTTCTGTCTTTCAGTCTGCCATTCTGGAAAATCCAAGAAGAGGCTAAGAAGTATTAGCCCTGAGACTGTGGATTCCAGAAGTTGCAGAGCCTGTTCCAACCCTGCTATGGAAAGAAAGAAGGTATGCAGGCAATGCATGTCGGACTGCAATAGGATATGCCTAGAGCTGGGAGCACGCAGCAGAATAAAGGGGAACAACCGAGGGCAGGTTCAAGTAATGATCAGAGATATTAAGATAGATATCAGAAGCAGTGGCTCAGGGGTTCAAGGGAGCTTTGGCCTGTCCTCCTGCAACAGTTAGAGAGGAAGACTTCCCCAATCTGGAGGATTCGGAAGCCTCAGAAGCTTCAGAATCAGAAGAGCCAGAAGAATCCGGTTTCAATGTTAGACAAATTGATTCATTAATTAAGTTGGTTAAGCAAGCATTAACCTTTGAATAGGAGGCACAACCATCCACTTCAGTTTTGTTTCACAGAAAGAGGGGACCTGTATTCCCTGTCCATCAGGAGGTGGAAGATTTAATTAAGTTGGAGTGGCAAAGGTTTTCTAGGAGAGTGCCTGTAGAAGCAAAATTTGAGAAGTTATAAACTTTCGGTGAGAATTATATTAAGCTCTGGACTAAAGCCCCAAAGGTTGATGCTCCGGTAGCTAGACTCTCTAGCAGGTCTACATTGCCAATTTAAGATGCATCCACTCTGAAACATCCTATGGAGAAACGTACTGAGGCGGAATTAAAGAAAGCATATGTAACCGCGGGGGCAGGCTGTAGAGCATCCATGGCACTAATATCTGTGTCAAAGGCTCTGGCTGTCTGGACAGACAGATTAGAGGATGATCTAAAGGAGGGTATTAAAAGGGCATACCAAAGCTTGGCAGATTTCAGGCTAGCGGCCAATTTTGTGCTCGAGTCAGCAGCGAATCTAACCAGGGTGCAAGCTCGGAGTATGGCACTGTCTATATCCGCCAGAAGGGCATTATGGCTCAGAGCCTGGAATGCGGACACTCCTTCAAAGCTGTCGCTTTGCAAGCTACCATTTGAACATGGTCGTCTGTTTGGGAGCACTTTAGATGAGATTATAGCCAAGTCGACAGGTGGCAAGAGCACTATTTTGCCTCAAGGACCAAGATAATTTCGAGACCAACAGAAAAGATCTTTTGGCAGAGGAGCATCATGTATTTAAACAAGCACACATCAAATCAATGCCTATAAGTTTATCATGCCTGTGTGGGCAGAAAGGGGTAGCCAGATTATTCTTTGGGGATCTCTACTATATATGCTTGGCAAAAACACTCCTCAGAAGATTGGGGATCTCTACTATATATGCTTGGCAAAAACACTCCTCAGAAGATACCATAGAAACAGACACTCAGCATAGTTACTTGGGACACAAAAAGCAAATAATCAGCAACCTGGACACACAATAAAAAACAATGAAAGATCATTAGAAACCTTATCATTAAAGGACAAATATAGACCCCAGTCCACTACCCTCCCATTAAGAGTACCATGGGTGTGGACCTAAACAGCTAGGTCCTCACAAATGGGTTTTTAATAGCTCTAAAGGTTCGTACACGTGCGATCGCGGGTCCGACCCGCGACACACGATGTGTACGAACGTTCGTTTCGCCCGATAATCGGCTCGTGTATGGGCCCTTTATCAATGCCCGACGATCCCCAACCTAACGGCCGCTTTGGCCGATAAACGGCCCATACACGGGCAGATAATCGTCCGAAACAAACGTTGGTACACATCGTGCGGCGTGGGTTGGGGCCCGCGATCGTACGTGTGTAGGAACCTTAAGGTTGGGTACACATGGGACAAACGACTGTCTGTCGCAGCAATAGTGACAGTGGCCGACAGTTTGCGTGACCAATTGTTACCAACAGTCCCCATTATCCGTTTGTTCATATCAACCAAGCTCAGCCATCCCACAACATGCGATATTTCCATCCGACCAATACGCGTCACTATTGGTCAGTCAGACAAAAGTATCTTATGGTGTGTACCCAGCCTAAATCCATCCCAATTGACAACTCACTGTAGCTCTGCCCCACCCTGTCCCAGATATGTTTAATGGGAAGACAAGCTTCTTTCAGAATACATCTTTCCATTGGTTAGGTCCCAGGCCAAAAGACGGCATGGCTACAAAGGACCATAATGTTCAATTAAAAATTTTGAGCTTGTAAAGGTAAACCCAGAGATGAGGACCTAGCAGTTTATATCCTCACCCTGGGCAGTCTGATTGGGAGGGGGGTTATAGTTGTCCTAGTTGTCCTTTAATAACAAGATTCCTAATCATCTTGCATTGTTTTATAAGGACAATGGCTATTGAATATTTTAGAGAGTTGTGTAGTTGTGGCCCCACTGTGTAGTGTTAAAAAATCCTTCCCTTTCTCCTCCTATCCTTATGGTTGTCCTGCAGTGTCTAGCCAAAAGTGAACAGTTAGAGACTTCCATTGTATAAAATGTATCTGCCCCTTCCCTTTCCTCCTGCAGGGACTCAAGACATGCGCTGTGGAGCATTTCCCCCCTCCTACCCTCCCTTGTCTCCCAAGTAACCAAACACTACTTAGCTGTCCAATCTCTCATAAGACAGATGTCCAATCTATCTTAGAACCACCTAGCCTCTTTTTAATGCAATCAATTTGAGATCACAAAATGAATGGGTCAGTTAGGAATACATATATACTCGAATATAAGTCGATCGGATTATAAGTTGAGGTATCTATTTTTACCTGAAAAATTATTAAAATCTGATTGACTTGATTATAAGTCGAGGGTAGAAATTATGATCACTACTGCCTTCTGATTCTGTATTGTTTTGAAGCTTTAGTTACCCTTTAAATGGACAGCAGAACTCCCATACAGTAGTCCCATACAGTAATAGCCATACTGGATTTGGCTATTACTGTATGGGACTACTGTATGGGAATTCTGCAATAGATATGTACCATCCTCCTGAATCTGTATTGTTTTAAGGCATTAGTTGCCCTTTAAATGTAGAGGAATCAGGCATAGTAACCCCCAATTCCTTGCCACTCCAGATGTTTGGAAACTACACCTCCCAGCATGCTTTATTTGCTGGGAGTTGTAGTTTCCAAACATCTGCAGTGGCAAGCAGTGCACCCCCACCCCCACCCCACCCAGTGGAGGAGAGGACTTGCCTTCATGTTTATGTTCTCAGCAATCCAGATTCCTGATGACAATCCGCATCCACTGCAGTCTGGACTCCTGCTGACTCCTGACAATGCGCATCCACTGTTGAAGCGCCTGATGTCACTACACAGTGCTGGGTGAGACCGGCACGAGTCGTGACGTCAGCCACCAGCACAGTGGATGTGGAATGGAGCGGAAGCGAGAAGCAGTCAGATTACAAGAAAAACGCGATAGTGTAGCCTATATACTTGAGTAAATACGGTATCTCAAGATAAAAAATGCTGCTTGTAAAATGTGGTCTTAAGACACTTGATAGATATCTCAAATCTAACTAATGTCTGCCTAGTGAATGGCCAGCTTTACTTACCAGACCAGGTTCACTCGGCTAAATCAATAGCCTGCAGTCGTGTCTATAATTGGCTGACTATCAACCAATCACAGATACGGCTGCCGGTCAAGCCCCTAATGCCACTCTGTTCCTGGTTGCATTAGAGGCTAATGCAGAGGGAACCCAGTCTGGGAAGTAAGTTTCTGGGGACGTTTTTAGAATACAAACCATGCGGTTAGGGTTGGGAGGAGGATAACTATACAACGGAAAATTGTTAAAGGGAAACTATGGTCTCTAAACAAGTTGAGTTTAAATGAAAAGCCAGTTTCCTACCTTTAAAATGAGCCATCAACCACCTGTCTTCGAACTCCACAGCCCAAGATATAAAGAACTTAGAAAGTTAATGATAATACTTTGTATACATATCTACCCCATTGGAGAACCTTTCTCTCAACCTATATTATTTTTAGGTCTCTGTATATTGGTGAATACTTACAGTGATGACTATGAGCGAGGGAAAGCACTGGGAATTGTACTTGGAGGAGTTGTCCTGGGAGTTGTAGGCAAGTGCATATCCGTTGTGTTGAAATGGAAATAACTGATAGTAAAACGGTCGCTTTATTTATAGCTTTGGTTTTTAAAGCTTGTTTTTCTCTCTAATGGCATATATTAAATTATATACAGTATATTGTTATATTCCCTCTTTATCATACAGCATGACGTGTGGTGTAGGGTGCTTTTTTTTTTATGCAGGTTTAAACTAAAGATGGTCGATCTTCCTAAAGTTCGGTTCGTTTCCTAACTATAGAACTTCAGTAAAAGTTCTAAAGTTCTATAGTTCGGAAACAAACCCATTAAAGTCGAGGGTTATTGACGAAACGCTGAATTTAAGGGTTATCACCGAAACTGCACATCCAAGGGTTACCGAAAGTTCATAGTTCAGGAAATTCTAAAGAGTTGGAGTTCATCTGAACTATTAAAGTTCTGGTTAAAACCAGAGAAATGGACAGCGACACAGTAAAAAGCACTTTTTAATGTATGCCTTGGCTTATGGAAAGTTACATAAGGAATTGTGCAAATTAACGGGGTTATTCAATAAAAGTTCTTATCGTTTAAAATGGTGCTAAATTTGCCCAACCAATCAGATCTTATTTAACATTTGAAAGTTAACATCTGATTGGTTGGGACAAAATTAGCACCAATTTAAACAATAAGAACTTTTATTGAATCTCCCTGTAAGTATCTAATGCCCTTGGATATCAGCAGTGAGATCCTTGTTGTTAATTTATTTATTAGAGTATATCCATGGAAATCTACAAGGAATTATAATGTGACAATGATCTAATGTATTTCATTTACTGATGATGAACAAATCCGGTGGGTCTGCAGAATAGTTTTGGTTCAGTATGTTCAAACCGAAGATTCGTGCCAAAACTTCTACATCACAAAATCTCCACATCAAAACTAGTTTTCTATGGTCAAAATCTTATTTCCTCTCCTGGTCAGTAAATTAAATTCTGAACTGGGAGTTGTGACCAGATTTGGCACATCCTTACTGATGATGTACAGTATCTCTGCTAAAGATTGTGTTCTCCTTAACCTTCTCTGATAACTCTTATTCTTTGTATCTCAGCTGGACCTCCTTTTGGCTCTGTCATGTATGAATTGGTGGGGAAGGCCTCTCCCTTTCTGTTCCTTCTTGCTTTGGCTCTGCTCGATGGAGGTAATAGGAATTAACTTTACACAAGTAACAAGTTAGATCTGTTTATGTGTTTCTAGAAACCTTTTCTGCTTTTGCTTCAGATACATAGGAAAAATGTAGGCTATCCATACAACTAATGATGATGGAACAACTGATTGATATGAAATCTGGTCAAGGTTAAACCACTTTGCACCGTTGCACTTTGGATTTTCAGCAGATTAAATGTTGGTAATGTCAGAAAATGTCCAGAATAGTCCAGTCTACTTTGGTTCAATAAACTGACAGATATCAATGAGCTGCCAATCAAACAGAGATGAAAACTGGAATTGTTTTTTTAGATAATCGAAAACATTGACCAGTGTACAGCAGGTTTAATAGGAAAGGATGCATGTATTATCCAGTAAATAGTATATTGTGGTATTCTGTTCCCTAGCTGATACTGTATCTCCTTGTTATGTACAGTTCTGCTGATGTTCATCCTCAGGCCCCAGATCTCACCCTCAGTAAGTATGTTATCTGAGACTTTTTCTCGGTGGGATTTGGTTTAAAGAACAACAGATAAAATGTGAGATTCCTCCTGTTGTAATTTTTCATTTTTTTTTAGACCTCTACTCCTCCATCTTTCTATTCTTTGCTGAAAGACCGATACATTCTGGTGGCAGCTGGTAAGATTACAATTTTATGGAGTAGGTGACCAGGCTGTGCTAGTTCATTGTTTTCCTTGTCTTAAGCATCTTAAGCATAGTACACACAATGAAATATTTCCTCCGGACTGACCGTTTGGCCAGGAGGGAGGACTGTCGGTTGAGGCAATAGTGGCCGCGGATGACAGTTTGCGGGGACAAAGTGTGCGGTCCATAGAGGACTGTATGATTGCCCATGGTTTTCAGACATGTCTGGTGTGTTTTTCCGATTCAGGCGAGCAAGCGGTCGGACGCGTCTGAAATACCATGCAATTATTTTGGAATCATTGAACTATCGGTCGATTGGGATAAAATTATTACATTGTGTGTACCATGCTTTAGACAGGTGATAGGGGCACTTTCAGGGAGATGTAAAACCGCCATCTAATGGGCTTATTAGAGTTAAACCCAGGATTCCTGATGTAATATTATCTGTCTGAAGAAGGTACTGCTGTGTACCGAAACGTTACTTTTGTGTACCCGTGTATGACACAATAAAATACATGGGCTTGCAATACTGATGTGCATGGTCTAAATTATTACTTGATGTAATATTGGGTTAGTAGGGTTTAACTGGTACTTTGCAGGGCCTGCGCCATTTCTATTAACCATGGCAGCTCCAGGTGCAAAAACTGTAGCATGAAACTAATGCCTTTTGAATAGAGTCGTTAGACCGGGCTCCTTAGTCCTTAGCTAAGTGATAACTAACGCGGGAACCAAGAAGACGATTACCGAGGTAATTGTTACATTTCCCCCTTTGTGTCATTAGTAAACACATTCGGATTAATAAAATGGAGAAATAGACATTGTGGACATTATTTATAAAGGATTAAAACCTGTATCTTTCAGTAATGATCCTTTATTATAGCTCAAAAATAAAACTAGTTGAGAAAACTGCTGCAAAAATACCAATGGGATGAATTATTTTATGGCACAATATTGATCCTTTATAGATACAGCACCCTATTAGCTGTACGAAGACCAATATATATCTTCCACATTCTGTGACGCTCCGTAATGATCCACATCAAGTTCATTTGCTTTAACAGATCACATTAAAGGAAACAAGATTATTATTTATTCCTGTGGATCTGATGTCTGATATTTAGGTGCTGGTGAAAATTGGGTTTCTAGAAGCAGTTACAAGAGTAAAGAATAACGAGCAGTTAATACACAGGGTACCGTAATAACAAAACATTTCTTAAAGGATATTTAATCCATTTTTGGTGTTTGTTGCTGGGGAGTAATACATGTGCTATTAGATGTCTTTCTTTATTTACAGGGTCTCTATGTATTGCAAGCATGGCTATAGGTGTACTGGAATCTACTTTGCCTATCTGGATGACAGGGACCATGTGTTCTCCTGCCTGGCAGATTGGTAGGTGCAGGGAGGTGTTTACCTTAGTAGATCTTGATAGTAACACTGCAGTGAAATAAAGATATATAACCTATTCTGTCCATTTCTGCTTATTTCTTTCTTATGAGTGTCTGTGTCAGAAATAGATCTCTGTTACATTAGCCAATCAAAGATCCAGATTTCTAAGGGCTGGTGAAATAAAAGCTTCAAAAGTTTGGCAATGATGTTAATCTGCAACCCTTGCTAACCTGATCGTACATTGGGAAGTGCAAATTTTGCCCTTTTTCCCTGTTAGCATGGGATATTGTAATTGTGTAGAAACTGTGTAGTGCTACTAGGAACACCTGGTAACATAACACCAATAAACTGTAAATTACTACTCCAGTAAATTAAATTAAAGTAAATGTAATCCTCATGAAGATAACTGGGTATGTACACTGTCTGCACATACCTCATAACTTCCGTCACATGGTCCCCTGCCTAATATGGACTGTATCAGGATTGGCTAGAGACTACTACTAGGCATGACCTGCTGTAACATGTTCTTGCAGTAGTCAAGGATTGCACATGTGCACAATGGTCAGTGACCACACTGGGTCATACAGGAATGCTGGGGGAAAAAACACAAACCCCAAGTTAAAAAAGTTAATTCCCAGCACCCACATCAAAATGAGAGGTGAGACCCAGAGTACGGCTTTTATATCAAGGTGCTCTGCCTCCTGATCTAGTGTTGTTCTGAGGCTATAGTAGTCATTTAAGAAAGGAGAAGAAACTTATCTTCCATGCTCCCATTATGCACAGCTAAGGACAGATAGTGAAACTTAAAACATTTCAAAATGGCAGAAATCATGTGTTAATTTGTGACACTGGTACATTTATATTTTTAATTTGTCATTTTTCTCAAGGGTTGGTGTTCTTACCTGCCACAGTCTGCTATCTTGTCAGCAGCACTCTATTTGGAATGCTATCTCACAAGTTTGGGAGGTAAGTCTTAAGATGACCATACAATAGGACGATTTTACTTACTCACATTAGACCGATCCTGCCGGAACCACCTTTCCCCGTTCTTCTTAGCGACTGAAATTCGATCGCAAATCCCATTCATTTTGCAATCGGCCTAATGTATGGCCACCTTATGTAAATAACTTTATTGAACTAATAAGATTTTCCTTATTATGGTCAGGTTATTATCTCACTATTGGCCTGAATGTGTCATTTTTCTTTATTCAGGTGGCTCTGCTGTCTCTTGGGGATGGTTCTGATGGGAATCAGCCTTCTATGTGTGAGTGGAAACAGCTACAGCTTTTTCTTTTATCTCAATATGTGCTAATTACTTCTATACGGGGTCCGTTTCAGGTGTCAAAATTTAGAAATATTATTATGACAAAACCAGGTAATTATAATCTAGCCAACCATTTGTAAACAATGTGGCTTTTTTTAACTCATATACCTAATAAGTCAAATATAGAAAATAAATTCATGTATTTTGACTTTGCCCTTTTCAATAAATTCCAAAAGGCCTAGTACCTATGGTCTGATAATTTGGCCCACACCACAGCCAATATTTTGGTTAATTGGGCAGATGATTGGCTGTAATTTTTGAAAAACTCACCCGATAAAATTTTATAATTGAAATTGGTCAGCCTGAGTGATTGCACATTCATTTAATCATTGGGGTTCCTTCAGTCTTTAGTCGCTAAAACATATCAGTGGTGCAACTTCAAATTCCAACTAACAGACTGACAATAAGCTTAGCAATCTGTAGTCTATAAGTCTAAGGGACTTAGGGATACTGGCCTGAATGTAAAAGGAATGATAAACATCTTTACTAGGAACCTTTCTTCTGCTAAATCCCCACTTTGGTTCCCATTCACTTAGAGGGGTTGATATTAAATATGATAAATATATTTTAACAGTACTGTTCCAATGTGTCTGACTGAGATTAGGACAATTTCTGTATACTACATAAGGCTCTCGACTTTCAATGGAGGGGAATATATTCTTATAAAAACATCTAAACTACGTAGTTAAGAGGTTTTATAATAATATATCTCACTGCTCCTCCCCATTGACAGCCTGTCACCATAAACAATGATGGATTCCAATAGTTATTATGTAAAAATGTATACCAGAGGGCAGCACGGTGGCTCAGTGGTTCCTGAGTTCGATTCCACCCTTGGACACATCTGCAAGGAGTTTGTATGTTCTCCCTGTGCTTGCGTGGGTTTCCTCCGGTCACTCCGGTTTCCCCTACAATCATAAAGACATACTGATAGGTTGTATGTGCCAAATAAATGTGCTTAGATTGTAAGCTCTTCAGGGCATGGCTATATGTGAATGTTTACATGTACCTTCTAACAGGTGTTACTTCTCCATCCAGTGAGCTTAACTGTCCGTGTCTGTGATGACTCTATGTACAGTATGGACAGTTAAACTCACTGGAGGGAGAAGTAACGCCGGTGCTGCTTGAAGGGATAAATTAGTGTTCAGGTCTGTGCCCTGTAATACATTGATACCCAAAAATTACTGAAATCCATTGGTAATGTTAACAGGCTATGTTTAAAGTTGGGAGGCTTGCAATTAGAATTGTCCTTACCAGCCCACCATTTTTTATTTAAAATAATAAATACCTTATGTATTATAAGAAATAATACGCCCAATTACAGTGTAATATAAGGTTTAAAAAGTCAACGCGGAGTTCCCTGCCCTGTAGAAAAGAATTCGGCCTGTGGCCTCGTACTTTTAGGGTAATCCTCTGTGACTTCATATTCTTATATTACACTGCAAGGGGTGTTTTATCCCTTATTTAAACACCCCCACACACAAAACCTAGTTAATTTTTTTAAACTTCTTTTAAAAAACATTTAAACAAACTTTATTTGTAGCTAATTACATCTCCAACACTACATCTTCTTGCAACATGTCCTAAGTCACCTTTTGCAAAATGTTACTATATCCATGGACTATATGATTCAGTGAGAAATTACATTTTGTTAAAATCATTTCTTTTTTCCAGATGCTGCCAGCTGTAACTATTTATGGACTCCTTCTTCCCCTTGCTGTCACAGGCATTAGCCTAGGAATAGTGGACTCTTCCATAATGCCCATGATGGCTTATTTAGTAGATCTGCGTCACTCCTCGGTTTATGGTGCTGTCTATGCAATATCAGACATGGCTCTCTGCTTTGGATATGCTGTAGGTATGCAGTCTTCTAGAAATGTCCCATTATTGTTTTGGAGCGCAGTATAGCTTTTAGTGATACCACTGCTTTAAGAATCAGTTTAACGATTGTTAAAACGACCGTAAATCTGCAATAACAATTGTAAATCTATTACTGCGATCGTAGATTTAGGATCCCCATAGAATACCATAGCGGTATTTTACTACCACATGGTATTCTACGACCGAACGTTCATACATTAACGAACGTTCTGTGTTAATGTACGATCGCTGTAGTAATTTACAACCACTTATGTGCAATACCGCGTATTAATAAATATGGCCCTAAGGGCCATAGTCAATACCGCAGGTCATCGTAAAAGTACGATTTACAAACGGTCATACGGTAGTACACTAATGCAATGGTATTGTATGGGCAATGGTGATCGTAAATCTACGAATGCCATTGTAATTGTACACCCATGATCGTAATACATTTACGATTGCAGTAACGTTAGTTAAAGGTGCGGTGTCGCTAAGTTACATATATAAATACAGCCTAAAGCCTTTCCCAGCAATTTAATAAGCTAGATGGAAAAACAATGACATTAATGTTATTATTATAAATATTTCTATTCAGGTCCTTCTGCTGCTGGAGCTATTGCACAAGCCATCGGATTCCGCTTGTTGATGGTGATTATTGGTGTTCTGAACATCCTCTATGCTCCTCTGTGTATATTACTGCGCAACCCATTAGGAAAGGAAGAGAAAATGGTAACCGGTCAATGAATGTGCCATATAAATGTGATGTAATGTATTATCAGTTTTCAGATATATGGGGTGACCTTAAAGTAACTTAGATCTTTACCACTAGGGATCTCCTAATTCTAAGCCAGGAAGGTCCAACTTTCTGCCCTCTAGATGTTGTTAAACCTTAATTCTGCATCCAGTGCTGTACTCTGCAGTAGAGATGGACTAAAACTCAAACACAAACCCGAGTTTGAATCAAATTCGGATTTCGGTCTTTTTGAATTTTCGAGGATTTTTCGAATTTGTAGAAATATTCCAGCCACATGTTCCAAAGTCACCAATGACAGCTATTTTTAGCAGTGCCAACCCCCTGGGTTGCCTTGTGAAGTGTTACCCTTTTGCCTGCTTTCCCTTGCATGATGCTAATACAGTGCTAATACATATACTTTTAAGAATAAAGAGCAGTATTTTCCCATCCTAATGCACTAAACCTGCCCATTCAGCATTTTGCCATTCAACCAAATAAATGGTTCCTGAAATACTGACTTCCTGTTTGCAGGACCCCTAATAGAGACTGTTATGGTTTTGCCCTTGACCCAGCGCCTGGGTTGATTCAGTTGCTCAGTAGAGATCTGAGCATGTTTGACCCAATCGACGAATGACCATAGTCAGTATTGCAGTCAATAGGGATAGACAGAAAATTCCTGACCGCTTCCTGGTTTAGATTAACTATAGTGCGCTATTGTTAATCTGAACCAGGAAGTGGTTGGGACCTGTCAGTGCTGCTGCTATGGATCATGTGTAAGGTAAATATCCTGGTCAATTGATTAAAGAACGGGTATTAAGGCATAGCTCCTTAACCTCCTGGCATTCAATCAATACATTAAAGGAACAGTTCACTTTCAAGGTGACTTAAATTAAAGGAATTTAAAGGAAATAAAAAAACCCAGATTTTCAGAAAAGATTTTTTGACTAATGAATCACTAACATTTTATTTACATTTTCCTTAAGATACCCCCCACGCTCTTTCTTTTAGGCTCTCTTAAGTCAAGACAGCATAGTACCTTCACACGTAAGAAGAAAACCATAAGCCCAAGATGACATCATTAACAAGAGAAGAACCATGTTTCTCTGGAGAAATAAGTGAACAGAGCAGTTACAAGAAGATCAGAGGAATATTGAGCTTTGAACCTATTGTCTGTTTGTGCCTAGCCACAAACCTTAGGGGTATCCTGATATCCATGGGGTCAACCCTGCTGGTCCTGCCTCTTCACAAGGAAAATGCATTAAGTTCGTCCTGTATTAATAACTTCTGGTTATTCCATATATGAATAATACAAGGAACTCAAATTTGCTGTGCAGTAAAAGTAACTCATTTCTTGAAGTCTATAATATATTGACTATAAAATAACTATAACAACATTTATATATATGCTGCTGTGGGTGCTATTATCTACCAAAAATACCATATCTACCAAATCCACAGATTATTTACTATAAGGCAGAAAAAGTAGTGACAAGCGACAGTTTGCTGCATCTGATTGTGTGTTCCATTGGGAATCACTCGTGATTTTCCGACATACCAGATCGACCAATCTGCAAATACACCATTCAACTTTTCAGGCCAACTGACTGATACATGGTTATATTGGTCGGACGGTCTTAAAAATTGGACGGTGTGTAGCCAGACTAAAGGTAACCATAAATTAGGTAAATTTTTTTCTACAAACTGACATACAGTACAAAATTTCAATTGATTGGCTGAAAAATGTTACATTTTCCTGATCTTATTATGCGACATTAGATCGACAAATTGATGGTAATTACGACCGGGAAAGTCGATTTTTGGTAAAATGATTGTCGTGTTTTCTGAAGTTCTGATTAAATGAAAATGTAATGTAACCTCACAATAGACGACATTCGACACAAAACAAATTGAATTCGACACAAAACATAATCACAAAACAAATTGAATATCGAACAATATGTATAGTACATCTACATACAATTAACATTGTACATCTGTCTATCGGTCATTTTAAGATCATATTTACGATCATAATAGTGTATGGCCACCTTAAGCAAATGTTGCAGTTGGGATTTCAGTACCTACTTCATACAGCAGGAAGTTATTGACTTTAATACTGTGAGCCAAAGGACCAATCTCTCTGTACCATGGCTGCTATCTAGAAGGAATTATTTTATAATGCAATATTAACAGAATTCAGATTTTTTTAAGTATTGAAAAAAAAAGATTTGGGCTGAGAAGTCCTATAGAGATAAACTAAAACACTTTCAAATTGCTGATTATAGGGCAGTGGGAACTTTTAGGATGGAGGCAAACAAACATCTCTCAATGCACCACATGAGAAGTTAGTTACAGTCTCTACAATGTGGATGTACTGTATAAAACACCATTTTGTTTATTGTGTGTGGCGTGTACATTGGAGGTTTGATCAATTCGTCCTCTTCCGAGATCTCAGGATGAATTAAATAAGTGTATTATATCATCAGAAAGGTGTCACACAGACATTATAATGTTGATCCAATAAATAATTATTGTTTAAGACTAGTGTGTGGTGGAATCTTGGACTATATGTATTATTGTGGTATAAGCTACTACTATCACTAATCGGTTAGTATTGGGGTTTTTTAAAAATCCGATTCCCTTGCGGTTTGACCCAAACCAGTTAGCATCTAAATGAAAAAGGTCGATAGATGATGCTATCAATATGTGTATTATATACTAGTTTGGCTCACTTAGAAAAATCAAATACGTATGTGAGATTGTTATTCATAGATTTTAGTTTGGCATTTGATTCTGTTCAGCCTTATATGTTGATTTCAAAACTAATCCATCTGGGCTTTGATTTGAGGTTATGTACTGTATATACTCGAGTATAAACCGACCCGAGTATAAACCGAGGTACCCAATTTCACCTAAAAAAATCAAATAAAAGTTGTTGACTCTAGTATAAACCGAGGGTAGAAACTTGGCATTCAAGATGTTTGGAAACTACAACTCCCAGCTAATAAAGCATGCTGGGAGTTGTAATTTCCAAACATCTTGAATGCCACCCTCACCCTCCCACCCAGTTCAGTTTGTACCTGTGGGCTCTCCTCCATCCAGTAACTTGGGGGCTTGTGCCTGTGTGCCAGCATTGAAGATCAGCATTCCGGCAGCCGCGATCAGGTAAGCATTCCGGCAGCCGCGCGCTCATTCCCTGTACTGGCGCGCCGGCTGACGTCACTGCCCGGCGCCAATTAGTGACGTCAGCCGGCGCGCCAGTACAGGGAATGATCGTGGTAAAGTAAGTAGTGACTCGAGTATAAACCGAGTTCAAGTTTTCAGGCTGATTTTACAGCCTGAAAAACTTGGTTTATACTCAAGTATATACGGTAGCTGGATTACAGATTACATAACAGACCACGATATGCCATTTATAATAATCAGGTATCCAATACCAAGATTATTATACCATTATAAATGTGGGTGTTCCTCAGGGGTGTGTTTTGAGACCATTCCTGTATTTTATATTTACATATGACTGCATACCAATGCATAAGTCAAACTCCATTATTAAATATGCAGATGACACCATCATTAGGCTGGGTACACACCATCAGATATTCCCGGCCAACCGACCAAGAGTGCTGTGTATCGGTCAGTTGGCCAGAAATATCTAAAGTTGTGGGGCAGCTGGCAGCGACAGAGCTCGATTGCCAGTTCGTCCGCGTAAGATGAAACGGAGATTGGAACTGTCTGTAAATCACGTCTGGTTCCCTATGGGGTTACATGATCGTCACGCAAATTGTAGCCGCAGCCACTATTGCCGCAACCGACAGTCATTCGTCCCGACAAATGCAGCGAATGCTCGGTCGGGACAAAAAAAAACCATGTGTACCCAGCCTTATAGGTTGATAAGTAACGAGGACGAGCGAGACTATTATGAGGAGGTAATTAAATGAAACGATTGGTGTTGAGAAAACAATTTGTTGGTGAACTCAGCGAAAACAAAATAATTAATTATACCGTAGATTACCGTAAAGTAAATAGACCTGCTTTCCATTCGCAATTGTGTATTGGCAATCAAACAAGTTAAACTTTTTAAGTTCTTAGGTTTATGCTTGTGAAGGTTCTCATTCATCCAGGTCATGGTATATCTGTTGTATTCAATTAGATCAACTGGACTTGAAATGTAGTTCTTGAAGACGTTTCGCTAGTCATCCGACTGGCTTTCTCAATTCTGGTACTATGCTGTCTTGACTTAAGAGAGCCTAAAGAAAGAGCGTGGGGGTATCTTAAGGAAAATGTAAATAAAATGTTAGTGATTCATTAGTCAAAAAATCTTTTCTGAAAATCTGGGTTTTTTTATTTCCTTTAAATTCCTTTAATTTAAGTCACCTTGAAGTGAACTGTTCCTTTAATGTATTGATTGAATGCCAGGAGGTTAAGGAGCTATGCCTTAATACCCGTTCTTTAATCAATTGACAGGATATTTACCTTACACATGATCCATAGCAGCAGCACTGACAGGTCCCAACCACTTCCTGGTTCAGATTAACAATAGCGCACTATAGTTAATCTAACCAGGAAGGGTCAGGAATTTTCTGTCTATCCCTATTGACTGCAATACTGACTATGGTCATTCGTCGATTGGGTCAACATGCTAGATCTCTACTGAGCAACTGAATCAACCCAGGCGCTGGGTCAAGGGCAAAACCATAAACAGTCTCTATTAGGGGTCCTGCAAACAGGAAGTCAGTATTTTCAGGAACCATTTATTTGGTTGAATGGCAAAATGCTGAATGGGCAGGTTTAGTGCATTAGGATGGAAAATACTGCTCTTTATTCTTAAAGTATATGTATTAGCACTGTATTAGCATCATGCAAGGGAAACAGGCAAAAGGGTAACACTTCACAGGCAACCCAGGGGGTTGGCACTGCTAAAAATAGCTGTCATTGGTGACTTTGGAACATGTGGCTGGAATATTTCTACAAATTCGAAAAATCCTCGAAAATTCAAAAAGAACCGAAATCCGAATTTGATTCAAACTGGGTTTGTGTTTGAGTTTTAGTCCATCTCTACTGCAGAGTACAGCACTGGATGCAGAATTAGGTTTAACAACATCTAGAGGGCAGAAAGTTGGACCTTCCTGCTTAGAATTAGGAGATCCCTAGTGGTAAAGATCTAAGTTACTTTAAGGTCACCCCATATATCTGAAAACTGATAATACATTACATCACATTTATATGGCACATTCATTGACCGGTTACCATTTTCTCTTCCTTTCCTAATGGGTGCGCAGTAATATACACAGAGGAGCATAGAGGATGTTCAGAACACAATAATCACCATCAACAAGCGAATCCGATGGCTTGTGCAATAGCTCCAGCAGCAGAAGGACCGAATAGAAATATTTATAAATATAAAATTAATGTCATTGTTTTTTCCATCTAGCTTATTAAATTGCTGGGAAAGGCTTTAGGCTGTATTTATATATGTAACTTAGCGACACCGCACCTTTAACTAACGTTACTGCAATCATAAATGTATTACGATCATGGGTGTACAATTACAATGGCATTCGTAGATTTACGATCTGTGTCTGTTTTCTACTTATTGACTATCCTAGTGAATCCATCAAGGATGGATGGATGGATAGATAGAGAGATTGTGACTAAATTGTAACAATCAGTGAATAGAAAATCCCTGTTATTAAAACACAGCCACTCACTAAATTTCAGATCAGAATGTTATAAACATAAACTAAACCCAGATATGTAAAGAAATCATTCATTTTGAAAACATGTTTAAACAGAAATAGGATAAAAAATATTCTAAAATCTGCCATTCCAGCAGTATAAATTTAGATACCTAATAATTTAAAACTATTATGATCAGGATGTGTGGGGTCGGCCTTTAAGCTATTCACTTTATTTTAACAATCTTTTCTCATATAACAAATTCAGAGAACTCAGCTCAGTACCTATGATCTTTCCTGCTTACTTTACTACTCTTTGAAGGGCCTGTTTCTCATTTTCCGTACAACTTCCATACCATGCCAGGAAGCAATTTCACCAAATGCTCTCGGCCATTTCTCTGTATAACATAATAACAGGGAGATTTTATAAAAGTTCTTATCATTGAAAATGGTGCTAATTTTCCCCTAGCAATCAGATGTTTTGTAACATTTGAAAGCTAACATCTGATTGTGCCTTTTTTACTATACTAGTTATAGTGAGACCCCATCACTAATATAAACCTAAGAATATCTGTTGTATTCAATTAGATCAACTGGACTTGAAGTTTAGTTCTTGAAGACGTTTCGCTAGTCATCCGATGGCTTTCTCAATTCAGAATGACTTGTACAAGAATCTGTGGCAATTAGTACCCTGGAAAATCCCAATTAGCAATCACAGCCAAGGTGTTAAGGTGTGATTAGATAGTGGCTAAGAGGTGTTATAGGAAACGCCCAGAGTAAGGTGTGTTAAACAGCATTGTACATGGCAGACGATGGTGTCGCACCCCCCCACCTTCATTAGGCTTGGTTTCTTTATTTTCACATAAATCGACACCATCTGTCTACCATGTACAATGCTGTTTTTAACACCTTACTCTGGGCCGTTCCTATAACACCTCTTAGCCACTATCTAATCACACCCTTAACACCTGGCGTGATATGCTAATGGGATTTTCCAGGGTACATAATTGCCACAGATTCTTGTACAAGTTTCATTCTGCACACAGCAGAGAAATTTAGCTTATAAGGCTGGGTACACACAGGACGACATTTGTCCCGGCCAACCGTTCACCACTAGAGAGCAGTCAGCTAGGATAAATCACTGTCGGTCGCAGCAAAAGTAGCCATAAGGGACCGCCCGATCGGCCATGATTTACCAGAATAGCTGTTCTAAATAAAGCCAGAAGATTGCTGCAGGGAGCGAATAACACTTCAGCAGCCCATTCTGTGAGTATGGGTTTTTTTCTACCCATATATAAAATATAATTTTGAAAGGCGGTAGTGCCCTTTAAGGTATGTGGTATTACATGATTACATGATGTGCATCCCCTACACACTACACATACTGTATATACTAGAAAGGTTTTATAAAACGGGTCAAAACATTTCTTACACTATATAACAAACGATATAACTTACACTATTACCCCGGTTTGGGTAATACCGGGACTTCATGTCATTAAAGATATTTTTGCAATTGTTTCCAATTGTTTCCATTGTCCAGGCCAGTAATTAACTGCCTGACTGGAATTTCTACTTAAATGCTAGGCCACACTGAAGCGCCTTTAAGCACGATCGGATCGCGATTGGGAACTGATCGAGTATTAGAAGGTTAAAGTGTATGGCTGCCTGGGTCCTGTATGTTTTGTTTTTCCCTCTCTGAGTCAGCTAGGATAAATCACTGTCGGTTGCAGCAAAAGGGACCGCCCGATCGACCATGATTTACCAGAATAGCTGTTCTAAATAAAGCCAGAAGATTGCTGCAGGGAACGAATAACTCTTCAGCAGCCCTTTTTGGTTCTGTGAGTATGGGTTTTTTTCTACCCATATATAAAATATAATTTTGAAAGGCGGTAGTGCCCTTTAAGGTATGTGGTATTACATGATTACATGATGTGCATCCCCTACACACTACACATACTGTATATACTAGAAAGGTTTTATAAAACAGGTCAAAACATTTCTTACACTATATAACAAACGATATAACTTACACTATTACCCCGGTTGGGTAATACTGGGACTTCATGTCATTAAAGAAATAAAAGTAGGTGCCCAGTTGATATTTTTGCAATTGTTTCCATTGTCCAGGCCAGTAATTAACTGCCTGACTGGAATTTCTACTTAAATGCTAGGCCACACTGAAGCGCCTTTAAGCACGATCGGATCGCGATTGGGAACTGATCGCGCCTTTAAAAGCTGATGGGGAGCGCTGCGTGTGCAATCCTTAAATCAGAGCACATGCGATCTGCATTTTTTTGTTCAATCACATGCTCTCTGGTTGCTAATCAAAGGAGATTGCAATCGTGCGTCAACGTGCGCGCAAATGCGAGCCGATTACAGCTCTTTAACATAGCGGGCGTTAAAGATTCTAAATGGGTAAACCCTATTCGTTATACATTGAGAGCTGTTATCGGCTTAGGGCATTGTCTGAGGCAATAGAGAGTGATACCGGCTCTCCATGCATAGCTATTTGTGTCTCTAATAGAGGTGGACTAGAACTCGAACCCGAGCTCAAGCCGAACTATTCGAATTCTAACGAATTCGGACTTCTCGAACTATCCCGAACCTGGATTTTCGATATTTTCGGACTTTCGATAAATATCGAATGCGAGTAAAATGCCTATTATACCTATACGCAAGCATCGAATCCACGAGTAAAGTGTCCATTAAAACCTATATGCGAGCATCGAATCCGCAAGTAAAATGTCCATGGTATCTATTGAGATGTGTTGGGGGGGGGGGAATATACATTTAGAGCAAATGTTTTTTTTTTAAGTGAACTTGCCCTTTAAAAAGGAAAGTTCAGTGGAAATTATCATATTTGTTACATTGTTAGTTTGTGTAATGCCTTCTTAGTTATTCTACATATTCTCTCCCATTTTGAAAAATCAGTTGATTTCATACCCATGCTGTTCCCTACTGTTGACATTGTGATCTGACATTTCAAGTTCTAACGTCCTTCTTCCCAGGAGCCCAACATCCTTGGAATGTTCCTAACAGTAATTTCTACTGATTGGCTGTTGGATGGGTCAAGATGCTCAGATCTCTACTGAGCAGCTGAATCAACCCAGGCGCTGGGTCAAGGCAAGACCATAACGGTCTCTACTAGGGGTCCTGCAACACGGAAGTCAGTATTTCAGAAAACATTTATTTATACACAGACAAAATTCTGATTGGCGATTATGGTCATTGGGATGAAGAAATACTGCTCTTTTTTGTGGAAGTACCATGTATCTGCACTTCCCTTTTAATTAGTCTGAACTTTCTCTTTGTATTGGCATATACATTTTTTTAACTAGCAATTATATTTGCAGACAAGTGCAATAATACAATTCATACCTAACCCATATCCTAAACACTAAGCAATGTCCATTAGAGTGTACACCCCCACCATAAACCGAGAGTAATCGCAAGTCTAAAGATACCCCATCATGGGTATCATGAAATCCACCAGTCCCAAGGTTAGTCCTATCATAGCAATGGGGGCAATGAGACCATAAATACTGACAGCCATGGCACCTGTTAACAGAGAGGATTGTGGAACATTAAAACATATATACATTCTGTATTAATAGTAAAATTTGTTTTCCATACGAATACTGTATTGCCCTAATTAGAAATAGTTAAAAAATCACTTACAATTATTACAATGCATAGGAGTATTCACAGAATTTACATGGGACAATATTTAGTGGTAATATCAATTACACTGGGCAGCTGAGGACTCATCCAAAGACACATTCAGCAATAAATAAAGTACACAGTGAGCCAATCACAGGGCCACAGGTAACATGCCACTGTGCACACTCCATGTGATCTTTTATGGCTGGTTGTAAGGTTGGTTGAAAGCAGGGTTTGTGTTACGGGGTACACTGGTGTTCTTAGAGTGCCAGAGTCTTGCCTTTAAATGTGTGGTATTCAATATATTTTTCAAGACTAAATTTGATTTTTTACATAAATATGTAAAATTGGTTACAAATTCCAATGTAGAATTTGAATTAGAATTAAACGGCATCAGAAATTCCCCAAGAGCCTGAATTCACTTTGTTTATGTGACCTCTGTCAAACAGACACGGTGCAGCGGATGGGCAGCTCAACCCTCCTCCACCTGTTTGGCTTGTATGACTCCCCTCCCAGCTCTAATGGGGAGAATGCTAGAGACGAGGAAGGATGGCATGGGTATGATTGTGTGAGCTGTCAGTCGCTGCCGAGGTTCCGTAAGGTCTCCAGTATCTCCCTCTCCTGTACTTTATGGAAATCAAATCGTCCCTATAGCTGCAATTTAAAATGCCCCGCACACATTCTATAGGCCTGGGTGGGTAAAGACAGACAATCTTGGTTTTTGCCTATCCACAATTTATCTCAAACAACAAAATGTGTTTCACTTACACAAATATAGCTGATTCCTCCCAAAACCAGTCCTAGAGCAGCACAGCCACCTGGTTGGTAAAGTAGTATAAAGGTTTTGTTTTTTCCAGCACAATTTCCAAATCGCTGACCTTATATAAATCAGAGTGAATGAGTGTGTCCCCCACTCACCTGCAATCTTTACGATTAGGAAAAGGACCAATTTAGGAAACAATAAGAACAAGACGAGGATGGAAGAAGCACCACACCTAGAGAATGATCGATTAATATATATTGGATCACATATAAATAAAAGAAGTATTACCTTTGCTTGACATCAAGAAACAAGTCAACATCATCTAGTTTACATGAAGTTAAGGGTAAAACAGGGCGAAACCCATGATGCCCTGGGCTTTTTCACTATTTATTAGCACTGGCAACACCATTTTCAGAAATTTTTTTGAAGATAGCACTGTGCAGCCTATGTAGTAAATGTCAAGATTTGCCTTGTAGGGCGAAACTTATGCCCTATTGAAGGCATAAACTGGACATCTTACCCGACTGGGATCCCTGCTTGCAGTAAGTCTTGCAAAGAGGTTATGGCATCACAGATCAGGATCAGGCAGTTACGCCGGCAAAAATAACATCATCCCTAATGTTTAATGTCAACAATTAAGACTTGTAGGAGAAAAGGGACCTTTTTTTGGTTGTGTTTTCGGTATTTCCTTGGGAAAAACACATTGTGGTGGGCGCTCAATTGAAAAACATGATCATACCAGGGATCTAGACTGACACATAGAAGTTAGACGAGGAATTGAGGCAGAGAAATAGAGAAATCTTTCTGGATAAATTGATGGATTCCGTCTTTGCTAGTACATCATTCCATTGTAAGTGTATATGATCAAACCTCCAGTTTTTTGCTCTGCTGACACCACCTTTTTATGCAGAATTTCTTTGAAACAAAAACAGAGATTCCCCCCTGCCCTACATTTCAATATTTTGAACCATCAAAATTTTGTCAACATAGTTTATAATTTTCCTACTGAACACCAGGTCAGACAGAAACTACAGTACCACACAACGTCCCTATTTGTAAGGAATAAAACCATCCATTTGAATGGATTAATATATATTGGTAATTGTAAGCATTTACGTAAAAAAAAATAATATGCAACAACATGGTTTGCATTATGTTCACACCTTCCTATAAAACATTTTGAATCTGCAAGCTGGCTGCTGAGTGGGCTGATTTATTTGTTTGCATGTATGGAACTGTAATAATCATTTTTATTTCCAAACAATCTGGTGATTTTTTTTGTGTTGAGGTTTAGAAAACTCTGCAGCCTTTAATTAGAAACTATGAAACATGCAGAATCCATTGGATAGGTATTGCAACTAGCAACCTACCCATGAAATCATTTATACAACGTCCCAGCATCATGTTTGTGAGCACATGGTTGCCTAACATCCAAATGGGCAATGTTGGTTTCCTCATAGCGAATGACATATTTGCCAGAAAAAGTGACCCTGTGAATGAAAAGTATAACACACTCTGTCCTTGTAACCTTTTGGACCCCCCCCACACACATACAAATTGTAAGGTAAGAACAAGAATATATACAGAGATGCGTGCATTTATTCTATATTGTATATACAATTGTCTAGATACAGTAATGTTTTGTATAGGATTTGATGTCAGTTTGCACTTTACATATAGGTGCCCCCCTAATAGAGCTCTGGTGCAGGGATCCTCAATCCTATATTAAGAGTCTATTTGTAGGGTGCCCAATCCTAAATAGGGGTCTGTTGTAGGGTGCCCAACCTAATTAGGGGTTCTAGTGCAGGGTGCCCACCCTAAATAGGGTCTATTGTAGGGCGTACCCACCCCCTAAATAGGGGTCTATGTAGGGGTGCCCACCCTAATTAGGGTCTAGTGCAGGGTGCCCAACTCTAAATGGGGGTCTAGTGCAGTGGATTCCCAACCCTAAATGGGGTCCTTGTAGGGATATCCAATCCTCAAATGTCTAATGTTCGCTACAGGGTTAGCATGACTTCATCTCCATATTAGCGTCGGATGCGCAGGATACACAAATATCACCACGTGCCAACCACTCTCCGCGATTAATTTCACGTTTTGCGCTTAATTTTAGCAATGGATTTTGATGCAGCAAAATAGATGGTGTTAAAAACCGCAGTGGGCAAATCCCTTACCAGGATTTACCCACATTCGCAAACGCTTATTGATCGTGGAGACGGGGGCATCTTCAAAAAACACTACTGAACTTTCTTACCTGACCCAGTCCCTAGCCAAAAGTGGGGTTGGGGGGGGGGGGTAATTTACATTAAGGAACTAAGTAGTCCTTTAACATTGTCTAATCCAAGAGGGAGAGAAAGATACTAGATAGATAGAGAAGATCTGTCCACTTACCACTCTGCTGTCTACTAATATGAGTAGGGAGTAGGACTTAATGGTTAGACTGTAACGGGCAGATACAGAATTAAAATACTTTACTGCGCTCCCTCAATGCTTTAATCTCCTTCGCAAAACTTATTGTATCGCGGGATCCCAGTCAGGTAAGAGGTAAGATTTTTGGTTCTGCTTCGGCCTTGTACTGCACAGTAGTAAAGGTGTTAAGATAAGAGCAAAATTGTTGCGCAAATCCTAACACATCCTTTACTACATAGGCTGCTCAGCACTATTTCCCCAAATTTTGGGAAAAAGCAGTCAGTGAAATTAGTGCAAAACCCAGACTAACCCAGACTACATCAGGTAGCGTGGGATTTGCACTATTTCAGCCCCAAAATGGAAGATATGGCATTGCCCCTTATGTAACTGCAGGGCATGTTGTAGCTTAATCCTTTGTGCACATGAATATTTTATGTTTGGAATTCCTTAAGGCAGGTGGCATCACTTTAATCAGAAATTTCCGGTTTATAAGAAGGGGCATTTCTGTGGTCCTCTCTGTGGCAGAATCAGACCTAGATACTTGTCCTGCTGGATTATGAATCAAATTCTACATAACCACATGACATTTTTTCTGAATTGAGCAAGATTGGTCTATGTGTGGCTTATTGCAGTTTCAATCGAGATTGATCTATCCACTACTTGTTTTTTTCTAAATTATTTTTTAACTACCCCATCAGGACCTTCTGTTGGAGGAGCCATTGCAAAGGCTATAGGATTCCCCTGGTTAATGCGGATTGTTGGTTTGTTAAACATACTTTACGCTCCTGTTTGTATTCTGTTACGTAAACCACCAGCAAAGGAGGAAAAAACGGTGAGTTATTAAAAAATATCCTTATTGTTCACAGGAATCAAATTAAAAAGGAATGATTTAAGTTCACAGTTATATATTTTGGGTTTAACATTTCAATGTCAATCTTGAAACCACCAACTCAACTTTCACCTATAGGGACTATGCCCTACACCCTGCAAAATAAATGATGCCAATGTAAGTCTGTAGTATTTTTTTTACATAGTAACATAGCAATGGAGGTTGAATAAAGGCATATGCTCTTCTAGTCCAACCTTCTTTGCCTACCCATGAGCCCGACCTAACAGTTGATCCAGATGAAGGCCCAAAAATAAAAACAGTATGAAGAAGGGGGGGGTTCATTCTGACTGGTCAATCAGAAAGGATCCCTGGATTAACAAGAACTATATGTATTAAAACTAATAATTTTCAATATTTTTTCATTTTAGAAACTTATCCAGCCCACTGTTAAAGCTATTCAATGAACTTGAATAGCCACATCTGGCGGAAGACAGGTCCACAGTTTCACCGTTCTCACTGTAAAGAAACCTTTCCTAACCTGAAGATGAAACTTCTTTTCTTCCAACCTTAAAGGATGTCCACGAGTCCTCTGATATGATCTATTAGTGAACAATGCACCAGAGAGTTTGGCCCATTTATATTTTTTACTAAGTGATCATATCCCCGCTTACTTTAAGTGCCACTTCTCCAGTATAAACAACCGTAACGTTTATAATCTGTCTGCATAGTCAAGACAACAGCCTCATGTTATTATAATAGCATTGTCCTAATAATCTAACATATTAACACATATTACTCACTCCCAGAGAAATAGGCTGGGACATGCAAAGTATCTCATGAATAGCCTGTAGCTAAGGCATGTGTCCAGAAGTAATACAGCCTAATAGTATAGAGCAGGGGTGATGACTTGCGACCTTCTACATGTTGGAAAACTACAACTGCCAGCATTCTCTGTTAGCACTAAGTTTATTCTTGATGTCCATTAGTTAAAGTTCAGTGGAAATTATCAATATTTGTTACATTGTTAGTTTGTGTAATGCCTTCTTAGTTATTCTACATATTCTCTCCCATTTTGAAAAATCAGTTGATTTCATACCCATTGCTGTTCCCTACTGTTGACATTAGTGATCTGACATTTCAAGTTCTAACGGTCCTTCTTCCCAGGATGCACCACATCCTTGGAATGTTCCTAACAGTAATTTCTACTGATTGGCTGTTGGATGGGTCAAAGATGCTCAGATCTCTACTGAGCAGCTGAATCAACCCAGGCGCTGGGTCAAGGGCAAGACCATAACGGTCTCTACTAGGGGTCCTGCAAACAGGAAGTCAGTATTTCAGGAAACATTTATTTATACACAGACAAAATTCTGAATTGGCAGATTATGGTCATTGGGATGAAGAAATACTGCTCTTTTTTGTGGAAAGTACATGTATCTGCACTTCCCTTTTAATTAGTCTGAACTTTCTCTTTGTATTGGCATATACATTTTTTTAAACTAGCAATTATATTTGCAGACAAGTGCAATAATACAATTCATACCTAACCCATATCCTAAACAATAAGCAATGTCCATGATAGTGTACACCCCACCATAAACCGAGGAGTATCGCAAGTCTACAAGATACCCCATCATGGGTATCATAGAAATATCCACCAGTCCAAAGGTTAGTCCTATCATAGCAATGGGGGCAATGAGACCATAAATACTGACAGCCAATGGCACCTGTTAACAGAGAGGATTGTGGAACATTAAAACATATTATACATTCTGTATTAATAGTAAAATTTGTTATCCATACAGAATACTGTATATCCTAATTAGAAATAGTTGAAAATCACTTACAATTAATTACAATGCATAGGAGTATTCACAGAATTTACATGGGACAATATTTAGTGGTAATATCAATTACACTGGGCAGCTGAGGACTCATCCAAAGACACATTCAGCAATAAAATAAAGTACACAGTGAGCCAATCACAGGGCCACAGGTAACATGCCACTGTGCACACTCCATGTGATCTTTTATGGCTGGTTGTAAGGTTGGTTGAAAGCAGGGTTTGTGTTACGGGGTACACTGGTGTTCCTTAAGAGTGCCAGAGTCTTGCCTTTAAATGTTGGTATTCAATATATTTTTTCAAGACTAAATTTGATTTTTTACATTAAATATGTAAAAATGTGTTACAAAATTCCAATGTAGAATTTGAATTAGAATTAAACGTGCAGAAATTACCCAAGAGTCCTGAATTCACTTTGTTTAGTGTACCTCTGTCAAACAGACACTGGTGCAGCGGATGGCAGCTCAACCCTCCTCCACCTGTTGGCTTGTATGACTCCCCTCCCAGCTCTAATGGTGGAGAATGCTAGAGAAGGAGGAAGGATGGCATGGGTAGGATTGGTGAGCTGTCAGTCGCTGCACGAGGTATCCGTAAGGTCTCCAGTATCTCCCTCTCCTGTACTTTATGGAAATCAAATCTGTCTCTATAGCTGCAATTTAAAATGCCCCGCACACATTCTATAGGCCTGGTGGGTAAAAGCAGACATCTTGGTTTGTGCCTATCCACAGATTTAATCTCAAACAACAAAATGTTTTCACTTACACAAATATAGCTGATTCCTCCCAAAACCAGTCTAGAATCAGCACAGCCACCTGTGGTAGGAGGATGAAAAGGTGTAAGGTGTTTTCCAGCACAATTTCCAAATCGCTGAGCCTTATATAAAATCAGAGTGAATAGAGTGTGTCCCCCACTCACCTGCCAATCTTTACTGATAGGAAGAGGAACAATTTAGGAACAATAAGGTACAAGACAGAGGATGGAAGAAGCACCACACCTAGAGAAAGATCGTATTAATATATATTGGATCACATATAAATAAGAAGTATTACCTTTTGCTTGACATCAAGAAACAAAGTCAACATCATCTAGTTTACATGAAGTTAAGGGTAAAACCAGGGGCGAAACCCATGATGCCCTTGGGCTTTTCACTAATTTAGCACTGGCAACACCATTTTCAGAAATTTTTGAAGATAGCACTGTGCAGCCTATGTAGTAAATGTCAAGATTTGCCTTGTGGGGCGAAACTTAATGCCTATTGAAGGCATAAACTGGACATCTTACCCGACTGGGATCCTGCGATGCAGTAAGTCTTGCAAAGAGGTTTATGGCATCACAGGATCAGGATCAGGCAAGTTACGCCGGCAAAAAATAACATCATCCCCTAAATGTTAATGTCAACAATTAGACTTGTAGGAGAAAAGGGACCTTTTTTTGGTTGTGTTTTCGGTATTTCCTTTGGACAAAAACACATTGTAGGCGCTCCATTGAAAAACATGATCATACCAGGGATCTAGACTGACACATAGAAGTTAGACGAGGATATTGAGGCAGAGAAATAGAGAAATCTTCTGGATAAATTGATGGATTCCGTCTTTGCTAGGTACATTCATTCCATTGTAAGTGTATATGATCAAACCTCCAAGGTTTTGCTCTGCTGACACACACCTTTTATGCAGAATTTCTTGAAACAAAACAGAGATTCCCCCCTGCCCTACATTTCAATAGTTTTGAACATCAAAATTTTGTCAACAATAGTTATAATTTTCCTATGAAACCAGGTCAGACAGAAAACTACAGTACCACACACGTCCCTATTTGTAAGGAATAAAACCATCCAATTGAATGGATTTAATATTAATATTGGTAATTTGTAAAGCATTTACGTAAAAAAAAATAAATATGCAACAACATGGTTTGCATTATGTCACACCTTCCTATTAAAACAATTTTGAAATCTGCAAGCTTGCTGCTGAGTGGCTGATTTATTTGTTGCATGTATGGAACTGTAATAATCTATATTTATTTCCAAAACAATCTTGTGATATTTTTTGTGTTGAGGTTTAGAAAAACTCTGCAGCCTTTAATTAGAAACTAATGAAACATGCAGAATCCAATTGGATAGGTATTGCACTAGCAACCTTACCCATGAAATCATTTATACAACATACCCAGCATCCAGTTTGGTGAGCACATGGTTCCTAACATCCAAATGGGCAATGTGGTGTCCAGCATAGCGAATGACATATTTGCCAGAAAAAGTGACCCTGTGAATGAAAAGTATAACAAACTCTGTCTTGTAAACCTTTTGGACCCCCCCCCACACACATACAAATTGTAGGTAAGAACAAGAATATATACAGAGATGCGTGCATTTATTCTATATTGTAATATACATTGTCTAGATACAGTAATGTTTTGTATAGGATATTGATGTCAGTTGCACTTTACATATAGGTGCCCACCCCTAATAGAGCTCTGGTGCAGGGATCCTCAATCCTATATTAGAGTCTATTGTAGGGGTGCCCAATCCTAAATAGGGGTCTGTTGTAGGGGTGCCCAACCCTAATTAGGGGTCTAGTGCAGGGGTGCCCAACCCTAAATAGGTGTCTATTGTAGGGCGTACCCAACCCTAAATAGGGGTCTATTGTAGGGGTGCCCAACCCTAATTAGGGGTCTAGTGCAGGGGTGCCCAACTCTAAATAGGGGTCTAGTGCAGGGATTCCCAACCCTAAATAGGGGTCCATTGTAGGGATATCCAATCCTAAATAGGTCTAATGTTCGCTACCGGGTTAGCATGACTTCATCTCCATATTAGCGTCGGATGCGCAGGATACACAAATATCACCCGTGCAACCAATGCTCGCGATTCAATATCACGTTTGCGCTAATTTTAGCAATGGATTTTAATGGCAGCAAATAGATGGTGTTAAAATACCGCAGTGGGCAAATCCCTTACCAGGATTTACCCACATTTGCAAACGCTTATTGAATCGTGAACAGGACATTTACCCAGAGCGGGTCTGGGTAAATGAGCCTGATTGTGTTTAATGCATTTACGCTTATTTCTCCTTTTCATAAATCCACTTCTCAAAAATATAGTCTTACCTGCGGTCACAATGATATATGGGTCTGTCAGCAGTGAAAATAATGATGGTGGAGTAGTTGTCTAAAAAAATAACATTAATATAACATTTAATCTTGTATCTGCAGACATTGGGGCGGATTTACACCTCAGAGCCTGTAGGCAAAAAAACCCTGGCGCCCTTAGCCCCACCTCAAAACACAGACCACGTCCCCTGGCCCTAATCCATATCCATTTTCTATTTTTTGGAAAGAAAACAGACTATAAAGGGGGTGGATCAGTGGGAGGAGATTGACAGCCGCCCTTCCAACCTCAGTAATTTCAGACCTGGCAGACATACGAAGTTCAAGGGAAAAGTGCATTAACCCTTTCCCTGCCACAGATCGTATATTCACGATCTGTGCAGAGAATGCTTTAACTGCCACAGATCGTGAATATACGATCTGTGGCTTCCCTTCATACAGTGTTACATAGCTGAAGGTGTGTAGATTTCAGGAATATATAGTGTGTGGGGGTTATTTCTAAGTTACGGGGGTGTTTTGTTGAAAAAACTGCAGACTGTCCAAATTCGGAGTTGGCTAAATATTTTTGCCGTTTCTGAGCCATCGTGCATTGTCTCACTTTGTGGCTTTTCGCTTCCACGTCCGCCTGTGTAATCACACATATGGCATACCGTTTGATTCAGGACATTTGGGAGATTGATATTTGGTAACTTTTTTACATTCCATAGGGTTTTGGCATGATTTCTACCTTTTTGAATGTTGTTTGGTGTTCATTTTTTTTGAAAATCTGGTAAAAGTGCAAACTTCTACGAAGAACTGCGCCCACACCATTGATGGTATGAATGAACAAACTACAGCGTTACATAGCTGAAGGTGTGTAGATTTCAGGAATATATAGTTTGTGGGGGTATTTCTGAGTTGGGGGGGGTGTTTTGTGGAAAAACTGCAGACTGTTCAAATACAAAACTGGCTAATTTTTTTTTGCTGCTACTGACATTTGGCACTGGTCACGCTCTGGGTTAGTTGGTAGCCATGTCTCTGGGTACACCCATGAATGTGGCATACCGTTTTATTCGGGAGGGGTTAGGCTTTCATATTTGAGATGCGTTTGAACTTTCCTCCACAGTTTTTAGCTGAAATTCGCATTTGATTTTGTCTCTGATTTTACAGTTGAGGAAAAAAAGGAAAATGTGAGAAAATAACTTACAATTGGACGAAGAGCTGCATCCGGGTATCTGCATTTTGATCGAAACTAACCTCACTCGTAAAATCCTGCGAGTGTGTAGTTTCTAAAAATATCTCACTTGTGGGGATATTTTAGTTAATTTGGAAGATATTCTATGTTAACTGTCAGTAGTGGTTATACATTTTAATTTGGTGTAATATTCTTGAAGGTGCAGTTTTAGTTTGGGGGGGTCTCCTATACAGGAAAAGTTGGGTACCTACATATATCTGGTATCGTTGTACTCGGGAGTATCTGAGCTTTTAGAAACAGTGAGATTTTTGTGTGTAACCTTAAGATAACTATAAGTAAAAATGGGAAAAATCCATGAAAATTTGCAAATTTTACATTTTTTTTTACATATTTTACCCATCATTCCAGTAAAATTTCCAGAAAAGTTACAAAATTCTGTTACCATGTTAAAGTAGACTTTGTGCTGAAAAAAACAATGTATAATATTCCTGATTTACTGCAAGGTTTCCTACTGTAAAATTAGTCTAAAGCGATTGAGGGCAAAATCCTGAAAATTCTTCTGGCAGTTAACGCAAAAAAAAATGAAAATCTCCTGGCAGTGAAAGGGTTAAACCTTAATGCATCCCCACTTTTCATTCAGAAGGTCCCTAACACCTGGCTGTCATATGCAAATTCGGGACTTTCCAGGGTACTTAATTGCCAACAGATTCTTGTACAAGTCATTCTGAATTAATAAAGCCAGTCAGATGACTAGCAAAACGTCTTCAAGAACTAAACTTTAAGTCCAGTTGATCTAACAACAGATGTTTTGGTTATTTTATATTTTAAAACAGTTATTTATAAAGGTCTCCATTGTTATAACGCATAAAAACATACATTACATTAGAAATCCCTACTATATTTTCTGTAAAATTAAAGATGTTTTCAAAAAAATTGTAAGCCTGCCACCACATCAAGCTACATTCTTGCTTCAATATCCACCGTGCCTGGATGCCATTACCATGGTGCAAACATTATCATAGATAAGAACAGGTGTGTCAGAACCTTAACCATAGCGTTTCAGCCCTGCTCCAGGCTGGCGTCATGGTCATTGTTCTCTTTTAATCAGCTACTTTACAATGGCAGATACTCTCAACATAGGATAACCCTGTGAGGGTGATACATCACCTGAGTAAAAAGTAGGAAATTCTGATTTTATGGATGATAATGGGATCAAAACCCCTCAGATCCAAAAACAGCTGGCATTGTTTGTATACAACGTCTCATTTTATATCCCTTGGTACTAGGGGCATCTCTAGGGTTTTTGCCACCTGAGCCAAACTTTTGAATGCTGCACTTATGTATAGGTGCCATGAAGTGAGCCACCGCAACCAGGGTTATGTGTGTGTGGCTTCCAGGAATGTGCATGGTTAAAAGATTTATACAGTTCCTTAAAAATACATTTATCCACACCATAATTCCTGTAGCATAAAATATTTTTTTCCAAAAGATTTGTAAGCCTGCCACTATGTCAAGGTAGATTCTTTCAGCAGGGCCCTAACTAACCTAACCATGTTGCCCTTGTGCCCAGCTCACACAGATAGCTACATATAACATACTCTAATGCCTAGACCACACAGATAGGTACATATAACATGCCCTATTGTCCAGATCAAACACACTGGTACATATAACATTCTCTAATGCCTAGATTACACACATGGGTACATATAACATGCCCTAATGTCAAAATCACACAGATAGGTACATATAACATGTACTAATGCCCAGATAACCCAAACTACAATGAAAATATATCTGTTGTATTCAATTAGATCAACTGGACTTGAATCTAATCTAATTGAATACAACAGATATACCATGACCTGGATGAATGAGAACCTTCACAAGCATACAATGAAAATAAGTTGTGCTCAGCTCTGCACACACAGATGATTACCCCTCTTACCCTATGATGAGAGCAGGGCATGCATGAATGCGGCAGTTAGCTCATATTGCCTCATTTTGCTCATATTGCCTCATTAGGCCTCACCCCTGCTTGGTACTGACTAGGATTAGAATCAATAGCAAGGACATGAAACCTGTGCCTTTCCAGATGTTTGGCAACCCTCTTTGAGGAATGCTGGGAATTGTAGTTTTCTTTTGGAGAGATGCAAGTTGGACATCCTGTTTTGTTCCCACTGTGAATATAAAAGTTTTTTGATGAAACACCATACTAATACAGTTACTAAAAACACAAATTCACTGATATTTTGTTTGCCAAACTAATTTGATGAGGGAAGATTTGTCAACTCTCCTCCTCAACACAGTGTTATCTACAATTGGAACAGTACAATTACTGATTAATGGATAACTGTATTTCCTCAATGCATTTTTTTAAATAATTGCTTTAAAAAGAGTAAAGGTATACAGCCCTCCCCGTACATTTTCCCTCTGATTTCAAGTCTCTCTCTGCCTTTAATTAGCCATGCTGTGAAGGGGGCATAACAATTCTATCTGCCACTAACTGTCACTCAAAGCTAGCATGCGAGAAAACACTCCTCCAACCATCCTTGATCAGCTTGATTATGTAGGCTGTATCCTAGCAACAGGACATTTCAATTTTGTTTAATCGGCAGAGGAGGAAGAGAGAGGTTGTAATAGACATTCCCACCAGCCAATATCAAGTGATATGTTAATCGTGGCCCTGGACCGTCTAGCAGGCGGACTTTTAGCACTCATCTTTTCTGTGCGATATCTGAGGGAGGGCAGCACAGCTGTAAATGTGAGTAAGTGATTTCATCTGCTGGAAGTGTAGACATGTAATGGGGGTGATGTTATTTTTTTTATATTGTTGTCCTTTCATACACAGATTATCTATTGTGTTTATTTGTTTATTTGCTGCCTTACAATAAAGCTAGAACAGATGCCAGTGCAAAGTCAATTCATATTTAATGATAATTCAGGGTAAAGAAATATAGAATACTTTCCAAAATAATGTCAGCCAATGCTGAAATTAAAACTTATCTGCCCATACCTTGTATCAGATGATATCCAAAAGGGAACTTGCGATATTATTCTTCTTAGTCATACAAATTCATATGTACAGCAGGTTTGGTAACTTTGGACTGTATAAAATAAGTGAATAGTTAATAGTTCGTATATGATATGTATGGTATTCATGGTGTAGATTAGAAGGAAAATAAGCAGGGCAGAACCAGGCACATCCTCTTGGGACCAAACCCTTCCCCAATTCAGGCATACATTGGGAGTATGGACTCAGTTCAAGAATTTGTCACATAACTGTATATACTCGAGTATTAACAAAGGTTTTCAGCCTGAAAGCCCGACCTCAGTTTATACTTGACTCAGTCACTCACCCTGCAAATACGGCCACCGCTCGCTCGCTGCTTGTACTGATCTGCCGATTAAGGCCCTGCCTGGCACCGAGTAGTGACGTCAGCCTGCAGATCAGTACAGGCAGCGAGCAAGTGAGCGGCGACCGGATTTGTAGAGAGAGAGAGAGAGAGAGTGCCTTAACTGCTGGAATACAAGCACAGATGGATGGAATACCCATTTACCAGTAAGTCCTCTTGTCCACAGAACTGAGCGGGAGGGTGCTTGCTACTGCAGATGTTTGGAAACTACAACGCCCAGCTACAAAAGCATGCTGTGAGTTGTAATTCCAAGAAATAAGGCTTTAGTTGCCTTTTAAATGGACAGCAGAATTCTCATACAGTAATAGCCCAATCCAGTATGGGAATTCTGCTGTCCATTTAAAGGTCAACTAAAGCCTCAAAACAATACAGAATCAGAAGGATGATGTTACCTATTGTTGCCATTTCATTCTGTATTTTTTTTAGGCTTTAGTTGCCCTTTAAAAAGACAGCAGAATTCCCATACAGTAATAGACATTACTGGATTTGACAATCACTGTATGGGAATTCTGCTGTCCATTTAAAGGGCAAGTAAAGCCTCAAAGCAATACATCAGAAGGCAGTAGTGTTCATATTATCTACCCTCGGTTAGTACTCGAGCCAATCAGTCTTTACTAATTTTTCAGGTAAGAATAGGTACCTTTGTATATACTCGGATCGACTTATATATCAAGGAAAATCAAAGCCAATTGAACATATACATCTTGGAGTATCATAAATATTGGAATTTAAGCGTACTTAACTCATTTATTCAAAAACCACACAGCATCACTCAACGTTTCGGGGGGGGGGGGGGGTTAACCCTCCCTTCATCAGGTAAGAAACCCCTGAAACCTTGTTGTGGTGCTGTGTTTTGAATAAATGGGTTAAGTACTCTTAAATTCCAATTTTTTGAATAATTACAAGTAATGTCCTATTTTGATTACTATGCTGTCACAACCCCCCAGTCCGGTCTGTCTACTTGTGAGTTATTGAAAAATTTAAAACCGAATGGCCTCGAAGGAGTCTTGAACATAAATATACACTAACATATATCTTACACTTTGAGACAGCGGAATTCGAGAGCGCAATGACATGCTAAATATATCTAAGAGGTTACACACCCCTAACTATAACAATCCTGTAAGAAAAGGTTATCCACACCTAAAACTTTAATTCACAGTTATATATACAGTGTATCTAAACAATACTTCCTATACATTAACGTAATTTCAAAGACACAGATTCGTTTTGGAATATATGATACTCAGAATAGGACAATTAGCCGTTAAATAATTTTATATGATTTATCCTGTCTGACATCTTTCAGAAATCTGTAGTGTGTGTACTAGTTTACACATCTTGAACAACGTAATACTTATTGTGAGGTTTTTATTTATTGATTTTAGCTCTGCTTTTAATGCGGTCATTCCAAATAAACAAGTATATAAATTTGAAATGTTAATCCTATTCTCTGTAGATGGATCTATAATTTTTTAATTGAAAGGCCCCAAACTGTTACAATTAATAATGAGTGTTCATTTTTTTTTTCTTTTTTTACCATGGGAAACTGACAGGCCTTTAATAAACCTTTTTTAATATAGGTGGGGAGGGTCCTTCGCTTTCAGAGACTGAAAATACGCCAATCACAACTAGAAAGGGAAAGTTTAAGTATAAACTTTAAATTTGGCTTGAAAGACTGCATTTTTGCAGAAAGGGAATTTGTGTGTTTGTGCTGCAGATTTTAAAACTCAATAATGCTAATGAAGAGGACATTGTTGTTTTTTACTTACCCTTTAAATATGTCACATGCATTAAAGGTAGGTCAGTTGGTGTGTGCGTATTCATATTAGGTTGGGGGATAAAATACTAACTTTTTTGATGATTGGTCAAAATGTGTTTTTTTCACTATAGTTACGCTTTAAATATGGCTGCCATGGAAATGGAAGGGTGGGTCAGTAGGTGTGTGTACCTGGATCAGGTTGGAAGTTAAAAAAACAAACTTTTGATTATTCATCAAAATTAGTTTTGTTTTACGCCATAGTAATGGATAAGTAGATAAGTAGGTGTGTGTACCTGTGTCGGGTTGGGGGTTAAAAAAAAAAAACCTTTTTGATGATTGGTCAAAATTAGTTTTTTTGACTTTAGTTACCCTTTAAGTATGGCTGCTACAGTAATGAATAAGTAGATCAGTAGGTGTGTGTACCTGGGTCTGGTTAAGGGGATATGCCTTTTTTGTGTTTACAACCATAAAACTATCTTTTATTTAGGATAAATCTAAATTAGTTTTTTTGACTTTAGTTACCCTTTATGTGTGGCTGCCACTGTAATGGATAAGTAGATCAGTAGGTGTGTGTACCTGGGTCTGGTTAAGGGGGTATGTCTTTATTGTGTTTACAACCATAAAACTATCTTTTATTGAGGATAAATCTAAATTTGTTTTTTGACTTTAGTTACCCTTTAAGTATGGCTTCCATGGAAATAGGTGGGTGTACCTGTGTCTGTTTGGGGTTTGGGGGTATCACCATTTGTATTTATGACCATGAAACAAACTATTTTGAATTATCCACATTTGAGGATTTTTACCATTATAGTCTATGGGAAAAAATGTCCGCAAATTCACAGATAACGCCGTAACGCTTCCGCGGATTCCTTAGCTAGAAGATAGCACACTTCTCCTATATGCCCTGCACGTCTCTAGCTCAAAAACTTGTGGGAGGAGATACAGTCCAAAAAAGCAGAAGAAGAAAACGGAAGAAGAAAAAGAAGAAAAATTAGAGAGAACAGTAATTTGGCTTTTTCAAGCCAAATTAATAACTATTAGGTAACCAGTTTGTCAATCTCTGAAAGCTAGGGACACACCCCACAAGTTGTTGTTTTTTACTGTTAATATAATTACAAAAAATATTTTGGACTTGATGTACTGTACTCTTCACAGAAATAGATTTTTTTTTTTCGTATTATGATTTTTCTTGTTTGGTTGCTTTTTTACACTGTAAAAAATCCTTATACCATCTAAAATCTTTCAATAAAAAAGTTTATTTTTTTCTGTTTTTTCTGCAGTTTTTTTCTTACCCATCTCAGCACTAACCATTTTATTAAACAACAGAGGTTTTGACTTATTTGCTTATAAGAAGAATAAATTGTGATGAATCTTTGCTTAGCAGACTATCAGGGAGATTCAATAAAAGTTCTTATCGTTTAAAATTATGCTAACTTTGCCCCAACCAATCAGATCTTATTTAACATTTGAAAGCTAACATCTGATTGGTTAGGGCAAAATTAGCACCATTTTTAACGATAAGAACTTTTATTAAATAACCCTGTATGTACTCTGTTTACCTTCTGTGTTAAGCTCCATGAATATTGTCTCCCAATTAATTGACTGCATAGCTTCTGTTAACAAAAGTTTGCTTGTGTAAAATGTAATAATTATGTTGCTCCTTTATATAGTTGTCTGTGCAACATGATCTCAAAGGTATCCACATACTGACTTTAAAAACTTTCAGGGAGATTCAATAAAAGTTCTTATTGTTTAAAATGGAGCTACTTTTGCCCCAACCAATCAGATGTTAGCTTTCAAATGTTAAATAACATCTGATTGGTTGGGGCAAAATTAGCACCATTTTAAACGATAAGAACTTTTATTGAATAACCCTGCTTGTTTTGAAGACTCTATATAGTCAGCCTGTTCTTATGAAATCCAGGTTAAAGGCCACATTAAGCAGAACTGCAGCAGTAGGCCAATTATTGTGTTACACTAAAACAATTATCTCAACCAGAATATGTTAATGATTTGCCATTTTACAGCCTTTATTTATTTATCTATGTCCTTGGATTCTCACTCTCTGCAATATTTTTTCTCTGTGTAATATTTTTAAACCTTAATGACATTCATGTCCTTTCAACAGACATTTTTTAGTTATAAAATGATTTGAACAGTTCAAGATATGTATAACATGACAGTATGTCTATGTTAAGGTATAGTAAAATCTTAAAATCAGCACATGCACTTGCCATTTGTCATAAACACCATGGACCCATCAGTGTACCCCTGACTTAATGATGAAAAGGAGAGATGAGCCAGGCACCAGTGGTTTAAGCATCATAACTCATTACCCCAATTGAGAGAGAGATGAGGGTAGCTCCTGCAAACCAGTACAGTAGAGACAGCAGAGCAGATAACATTGCCATCATGGGTGTGATTCTGCCTTTTCTTTTTCCAGTCCAGTCAGCCAGTCAAGCTACTATCCAGCTTGACACCAGCTCCTGTATCCAGCTCCTTTATCCAGTCTCCAGTTTCAGCATCATAGTAACATATTTAAAAATGCACGGTATTGCAATTTAGCGATACCATGCATTATCGTTAATGTATGACATCGGACGTAAATGTCCAACCGTTCGTTAATTAAAGAACGTTCGGTCGTAGAATACTATGCAGTAGTAAACTACTGCAATGCTATTCTATTGGGATCATAAATCTCTGATCGCATTATCAGAGATTTACATTTGGTATCTGTAATTTCCAATAACGATCGTTAATTTACGATAACGAATATGGCCCAAAGTATTGAAGGTTGTATAAAGACATACTGTACATCCATCTAGTCCAACCTATATAACCATACCCATAATGTTTGCCTAACAGTTACATAGTAACATACTATTATAGGTTAAATAGCTATACATCAATCTAATCCAAACGTTATACCCTACCCAAAATGCCTGTCTAACAGTTAGATAGTAACATAGGGGCCATATTTATAAAGCAATGGTATAGCGATACCGCGGGTTAGTTGATTTACGATTGCGGTTGTAAATGTACTATCGCGAACGTAAATTTATGACCGAACGTTTGTTAATTATTGAACGTTCGATCATAGAATACGTGCGGTAGTAAACTACCACAATGGTATTCTATGGGTATCGTAAATCTACAATTTTATTATCGTAGATTTACGATCAGTATCGCAAATTTACAATACAGATCATTAAAGCCGCGGTATCGCTAAAAAGCGATATCGTGGCTTTATAAATATGGCCCATAGTATTGGGGAATGTAAAGAGACATTTGTCCATCTAGTCCAACCTTTCTACCTTTCTAAGGCACGGTATCAATTTCTGATTGGTTTAATGATAGTTAATTTACAATCGTTATCATAATTTAACGATATCGATTGTAAATTACTGCTAGTAAATCTACGATAACAAAATTGTAGATTTACGATCCCCATAGAATACCATTGTGGTATTCTACGTTCCGAAAATTCTGTAAATAACGAACGTTCAGTCGTAAATGTACGATCCAATGAAAAAACTAGGGATAGACTCATAATAATCCTACTATAGCACTCTATAACCTAATCATAAGATAAATGCAGTCTTGGATCCCTTAACAATCTAACAGCCACCATATAGGTATGTATGTATGTATGTATGTATGTATAATTTTATTTATAAAGCGCCACTTGGGTACGCAGCACTGTACATAATAAAATACAGAGTATACAAACAAGGGGATAGTGAAAGCCATTATACAGATAGATAAAAATTAAATTAAATACAATTTCATACATCGCTTAAGAAAGCATATATATAAATTTTGTATAAATGGATATAAGTGCAACAAGCCTCGACACATTAGGAATGACATCCCTGCCTGGAAGACCTTACAATCTAAGGTAACAAACAGATGTAGCATTAAATAACACCTTTATTTGTATCACATCATATAAATCAAGAAGATAAAGTGTATTCTAAAAACAGTTTGGGCGTCCCCGAAAGCAGCAACAAATGTTCCAATAATAGACCCGTTATCCAGATTAAGGAGATAGTCTCAATATAATCTCATTCAGCTAGTAAATAATAATTAATATGAGAGGTCCAATTTGGGAAATATCCGGTTGTATTTCAAAATTATAATCCAAGATGTGGGGTAATCTGGTGCCAAACAAACTGTCCTATACGGGACTTACTGACAGGTACAGGGTGCTGATAAACAAGGGTAGAGGTTACTCACGGATCACTCGTGTCTCTTTGATTCTCACTCCCCCAGCATGCACACTGCAGCCTCATGTAGCTACCGTCTCTTAACCCAATTTGGCTTGCACATTGCACCTTCTCCCTCACTCTGCTCTCCATGTAAGTGAAATACGCTAATATTGCTGATTACCAGCAAAGTCCCGCTGTGCACTGGACCTCAGACTGGACTCCTCTCCGCGTTTTGCCCAATCACGTGGCTTCCTCAGGGTCTCGTGATGCCTGCTGTTCTGTCCTATTTAAACCCTCTTTTCTAAAGGGATTGTTACTGTGTATCCAACATTTACATTAACAAATCAAAACAATAAAAGTTGTAACATGAAACCTTGTATGAAACTGTAATTGTACTATGTACACATACTTTTAATTTCAGAAAATTGGTGTAAACAAAGGTTCCCCGCCAAAATTTATGGAAAGGGCAAACACAGACTTAATATGGTTAACATAACTAAACTTGGATTACTCAAAAGAATAGGAAACCTTGGATAGCTAAAGTACATACATATCCTAGACACCAACTATTGTAATCAATATGTGTCCATATAGTTTATAAGAAACAGGCAAAATTTATTGTCTTGTTTAACCCATATGGTTCCTCTGTATTCAAATTATATATCCATTTACACTCCGATTGTAACAAACGTTTTTCAATATTACCTCCTCAGGGACCTAAAGTAACCCTATCTATGCCTATGAAGTTAAACATCACTTTTTTACATGTACGTTCACTATATGCTTGGCCATATTACTTCTTTCAACATCCCCATTTTTTATTGCACGAGTGTGTTCTTATATGATATATAGGGCGTTTAGTTTGCCCTGTATATCGTTTTCCACATCTGCATTCCAACATATAAATGACCTGACTGGTCTGACATGTGATTAATGTTTTCATTTTATATTCTTTACCTTGTTGGTTGTAGAAAGTGTTTGATTCTTTCATGTATTTGCACATTATACATTTATTACTTTATTTATACACATTATACATTTATTATTATTTCCTATTGCCAAAAGTTCTTTTCATTCCCAACCACTCATCTATATTGCTGTTTTAATGGTTTAAAATAGCTTGGTGATACCAAATCTCTCAAATTCTTTGCCCTTCTAGGGGTCATATATGGTCTATCACCTTTTGCAAATCCCTATCCTTCTTTAATAGGTACCAGTACTGATTAAGGATTGTATTTAATTTCCACCACTCCTTATTATATTCAGAGATGAATCAGATCCTTGTTTGACCCTCCTCTCTCTTTTCCTTTTTTCCATACAAAATGTCATCTCTGTTAGTATATTTAGCCTTTTTAGAACCCCTAATTGTATCCTTTTCCACATATCCACATTCCTCAAAACGTTCTTTTAAATCCCTTGATTGTTCTTCAAAGGCTTCCAAGGTTGAAAAATTCCTGCGCACACGCAGGAACTGTCCAACCGGTATGCCCCTAATTAGGTTTCTCGGGTGGTGGCTGGACACTTCCAAGAGTGAGTTGACTGCTGTTTTCTTACGATATACTTGTGTACATAAAGTACCATTGTGCTTAAATATTTTCAAATCCAGAAAATTTACACTTTCTATATTATAATCATATGTGAGTTTGATATTTCTAGTGTTACAATTGAATTTATCAACAAACTCTAACAATTGTTTCACAGTCACTATATAGAAAATTGGGCTGTTGTACATCCATATTAAAGTGCAACCAGAGACCAAAAATATAATACATACAAAAAATAGAATTCTCGATAAGGCAACTCTGGGTGGAGTACAATTTCCCATAAGGCTTGGTCAAACCTTCAATGAAACACACAATATATAGAAAATTGGGCTATATAATTCTATATAATATTCTATATAATTCTATATATTGTGGGCTATATAATTCTATATAATATTCTATATATTCTATATAATTCTATATTTTGTGTGTTACATTGAAGGTTTGACCAAGCCTTCTGGGAAATTGTACTCCACCCAGAGTTAGGTCATGTGCTCGTTTGAGTAAAGTACTTTAAACTAGAGAGTCAGCTTCCAGCATCGAGGTCACACAGGAGAAGCTGTCAGCTCATTCAGCCAAAAAGGCAAGTACCAGTAGGTTAGGACCCAGTTAAAGAAAGCAACCTTGACCTGGTGACTGGTCTTAAAATAATTTGGCCTACTTATTGAACTAATTCCTTGTATTTATCCAGGGTTTAGCAGACTGTTTGTAGTAGCAACCTTATGGAGGTAGCCAATATGCAATTATAATTGTTTGTGCACTAGAATTCTATTTTTTGTATGTATAATATTTTTGGTCTCTAGTTGCACTTTAATATGGATGTACAACAGCCCAATTTTCTATATATTGTATGTTACATTGAAGGTTTGACCAAGCCTTCTAGGAAATTGTACTCCACCCATAGTTAGGTCATGTGCTCATTTGAGTAAAGTACTTTAAACTAGAGTCAGCTTCAAGCATCCAGGCCACACAGGAGAAGCTGTCAACTCATTCAGCCAAAAAGGCAAGTACCAGTAGGTTAGGACCCAGTTAAAGAAAGCAACCTTGACGTGGTGATTGGGCTTAAAATAATTTGGACAACTTATTGAACTAATTGCTTTTATTTATCCAGGGTTTAGCAGACTGTTTGTAGTAGCAACCTTATGGAGGTAGCCAATATGCAATTAGAATTGTTTGTGCACTAAAATTGTTTCACACTGCCTTTCCATAGGATCAAGTAATCATCCATATATCTTACCCACATGGAAAGGCAGTGTGACACCTCCAGTTCCTCTATGGCCTTGGGAACATCCTCTCTTTCCCATTGTCCAAGATGCAAACATGCATAGGTAGGTGCACATGAACTACCCATAGCGGTCCCCAACCGCTGTTTATAGTAGGAACCTTCAAATAAAAACACGTTATTGTTGAGAATAAATCTAAGCAAAGTGAGAACAAATTCAGAGTGAACATCCATGTTTCTACCTCTTGCTTCTAAAAAGTTTTTTGCAGAGGCAATTCCTATTTCATGTGGAATTGACGCCCAAACTGTTTTAAGAATACACTTCATATTCTTGTTTTATATAATACAAATAAAGGTGTTATTTAATGCTACATGTGTTTGTTACCTATATGGAAGCTGTTAGATTGTTAGGGGATCCAAGACTGCCTTTATCTTATTATTGGGTTACAAGGGATATAGAGTGCTATAGTGGAATCTTAAGGGCTCTATCCTTAGTTTTTAGATTGGATAAATGGAATCTGTTCCCCAGCACCCCCCTAATAGGGGTACCATACCCAGGTAATTTATTAGGGAGCGGACCACCATTTTCTTTTTAGATTGATTCAGCATAGTCTTTGTTTTTTCCAGTGAGTTTGTAGCTCCCCTTTTATTATATTTATATTATAACTGTGGACCAGTCCTGTATCCCTGAGGTTGGTTGAGGTTGGTGCAGATATGGCTTTCTCGCTGGGACAATTTGATTGGGACTCTGATATGTCCGAGGTATTTAACAGCAGTGATTCCTCGGACAACAGTGATGAAGGTGAAACGTTTGATTCAATTAGTAAATCATATAAAAAGTTAATTATAAAACAACTCCGTATAAAATGGGAAATTAGCAGTTTGGGTAACTATGTACAAAGCAATATGATTCCTAGTGGGCTAAGGATTAGGATGAGCCCCAGAGCGAGTTTATTACAGGATGACCAGGGTGGTTTCAAAAAACAGTGGGAGGAACATCTTAAAGAATGTTCAATGAAATTGATGCTAATAAATGATGATAATAAAACAGGATGAGGCTTCTCTTATCAGTATCAATACACAGGTAGAGGAAAGTAAGGTTAAGATGGAAGCACATAGCATGGACAGTAAGGTTAAAGGGCATGTCCACCCCCAAAACTATAAGTTAACCCACTACTGGCCCCACTCTGTAGTGTAATAAAATCCTTACCTTACACCCCTTCTCCAAATTGTTCTCCTGTAATCCCCTCCAAAGTCCCAAAATCTGCCCACCAGGAGGATAGCAGAGTCCATATAGGACTCTACCTCCTGTCACCCCTCCGGGAGAAGTTTGGCATGCGCACTGCAGGCCTCCCTCCCCTCCCTTCTCTCTCCCTCCCGTTTTACGATCCCTCCCCCTACCATAAAAACCCTTTGCCATATGGTAGTATTCCTTCCCCCAGCACCAACTGCTATAAAAGAATTTTAAGAAAGTCCCCCAAACTTACCTTACCTCTCTCCCCCGGCGTTCTGAGCAGCCGGCAGCCGTGTCTGTGATTGGCTGCCTCTCAGCCAATCAGGGACGTGGCTGCTGGTCTGGCCTCCTGCTTACAGTGTCATGCAAGCAAAAGGGCGGGCAGTGCGGCGGAGGAGAGAGATAAGGTAAGTAACTATCGGGGGACTTTCTTGAAAATCTTTTATAGCAGTTGGGGCTGGGGGAAGGAATACTACCATATGGATAAAAATTTTATAAGGGTGGACATGCCCTTTAAGGAATTTAATGAAAGAAACTTACAAAGTGAAATTAAGAGAAGAAGGAAAAAGAAGTTTGCAAGAGATTGACTATAAAAGACTATAGAAAAGAGATGGTATATAATTTGTAAGAAATCATGTTCCTTTATATATATATATATTAATGTAAAATGTTTTATACCATTTAATATGCCAAGATTCTATTTATAAGACTTAGACAATACATCTATGGAAGGCAGGATACTGCATTCCCATGATAATTAGTTCATACACAGGTGTAAATTAAGTTTGGTTCCTGGACTGTGCACATCAATAGGATATGAACAATAGGTTAGCCAGTTTTCATTTGCATACTGTGTATCACAGAGATGTCTTGTCTGTAGGAATAAGACACCTGTCCATGTTTTACTGGGGGGAGGAATAGATGGAAAATGGGATATAAACTGGGGTAAAAGCCAGAAAAGGGAAGCTCTCTTGGAGTAGGGAGGGTCTCTTTTAGATTAGAAGGGGAGAATCATTTGGACTTCAGGGCACTCTCTTTGGATTAAGGGAAGCCTACTTGGACTATTGAGAGACCGAGGACACAGACTGGAGATTGAACAGGTTGGAAGCCATGCCAGAAGGATGTCATGTGGGATCTGATGGATACAGGCAAGGACAAGAGCAAAGCTCACTTTGAAATATACATTCTGTGGTAACTAATGTAGTCTACATGTAATCATTTATTATGTAAATATTGTAATATAGTGTATGTTTTATGTTTAAATAATCTTTGTTTGTTTTATTGTAACGGTAACTTGATTAAGTAAACTATATACATTTTTCATACATTTATCATTTTTCATTTTTTGTTTGTGAAAATGTTTAGATGAAAACTGCTAAGGTCACATCTACCAATCTGATTGTTGAGTGTATGGAAGGAGCCTCAGACCCACGGTGGAAGGCTCAGGAATATGTGACCAAAGCAAATGAAAATAAAAGTCTAACTAAGAAAGCAGGTAAAAATACATTGATTTTTGTTGCCTGTTATAATATAGTACTTTTCTTATGCAAAAAGAAACTTTGGAGGGAACAGTAAAAACTATTAATGACATTATTGAAGTCCACCAAATTTCAGCTAAAAAATGTGTGTTGACTGTCAACAAACTTTGGCTGAAAAGCAGAAATTTGTATAAAGAAAATAAGTAGCTCACTTAGAGACTTAAAGAGAAAGAATGTGAAGTTAGAAATTTGTCAGCTTTGTATAACAATTCATTGGTTGGTTTTTCCAATGGTAAAAAAGTTACGAAAGAGTTAAATGTTGGTGAACATTGTATAAATTCTGTTTCTGTTTTGAAATCCAGAACATCCCCAACATAGTAAAGCAGACAGTAATATGGAAAGAAAAAAGGCTTTACTGAACTGTGGAAATATTAATGACTAGCAAAATACCCACGCTTCGCAGCGGAGATGTATTCAAATAACCTTTTTAGTAAGAAAGCAATAATGTATCAAGATTGCTGTTATCACTCGGCACTTGATATATTAAAGAAAGACGATTCAATAAGCTTTACGATAATGCAACACTCATTAACTTTAATTTAATATTATATTTTTTATTCAACTACGAAATTTTGGTGAAAATAACCCCCACCACCCCTCCCTGTCCGCCTCCAATACCCCCCACTATTCCTCTCTGTCCACCCTCCAAACCCTTCCCCTTACACCTCAGCCAGATCCCGCACACACCCTGAAATTTTGGTAAAAATCGGTCCAGCCATTAGTGTGCAGGAGTTCAAAATTCTATTCCCCCCCCCATTCACCCCCACCCTAAAAAAAATATTTCGTTAACCTTTTACTGGTAAAGGAGTATATGCATACAGAATTTGGTTGAAATCGGACCAACCATATAGATTTGTATAGCTTGTAAGCTAGGTAACCATAAGTCTGTGCAATGTCAGATACTCACCGTTACAGGTGGAATTTTGAAACGAAACCTGCTTAACTTTTGTAAGTAAGGTGCAATGAATGAGCCTGCCAAATTTAAGCTGTCTGCCTCCACGGCAAGTTGGAGAATTAGTGATGAGTGAGTGAGTGAGGGCTTTGCCTTTTATTACCTCCCCCTCCTCCCCCAATACCCCCCACTATTCCTCTCTGTCCACCCTCCAAACCCTTCCCAATACACCTCAGCCAGTCCCCGCACACACCCTGAAATTTTGGTAAAAATCGGTCCAGCCGTTAGTGTACAGGAGTTCAAAATTCTATTCCCCCCCCCCCCGCAAGGTTTCCTACTGTAAAATTAGTCTAAAGCGATTGAGGGCAAAATCCTGAAAATACTTCTGGCAGTTAACGCAAAAAAAAATGAAAATCTCCTGGCAGTGAAAGGGTTAAAACAGTTAACTGCTAGATGGGGGAGGATCATGTTGTTGTTTACATCCAACATCTGTCTGCCATTCCCATTTTCTTTTCCTGTGTTGTCTCCATGGGGTTCTGAAGGAGACATGATACATTTTCCTAAGCTCTGTGTGAATAAAGTGGAGTTTTCAACCCAGTAAAGAATCTCACTGTCCTTAGTATACCAAAGATGCCCCTCAGGACAGAACGTCGTGGCCAATGGCTGACAATCATTACAAAATGTGTAATGGTTGAAAAGGTTTAAAGGACAACTAAAGCCTCAAAAGAACACTTTTTTCAGAAGGAAAAGCACCTTAATATAAAAGCAGAAATCTGTGTCTCACCTCTTATTTTGATAGGGTTGTTGGGAAATTTACCTTTCTAACATGAGATTTGTGTTTTATTTCCAGTATGACACAGTGTGGTCACTGACCATTATGTTCTATACACATGCTCAGTTCTTGGATACTGCAGGAGGCTTGTGAAGGTTATCATTTATCCAGGTCATGGTATACCGTATATACTTGAGTATATGCCGACGTTTTTGTTTTTTAAAATGCTACCCAGAAACTAACCTTGGCTTATACTCGGGTCACGGACGAAAAATGTAAGGAGGAGACCGGAGACTTAATAGTAAAGTCCTGCCCAGGGAGCTCTGACCGGACTTCAGGAGAGGAGCACCAGACCGGACTACAGGTGTGACGCGGGTAGATGCGACGTGCTAGCTTAGGCATGTTGCATCTACCTGCGTTACACCTGTAGTCCGGTCTGGTGCTCCTTGGGCAGAAGAAGAACTTTACTTTTGAGTCTCCGGGTCTCCTCCTTACAGTTTTCAGCCGTCAGCGCAGAACGTTGCTAGTAAGTCTCTGGTCTCCTTCTTACATTTAAATACATATGCAAAGTACGGTAACAGGCTTTTTGTGCATTAACCCCAGACCAATTTAACATATTGTGTCTCTATTTAATGCACTACTATTCAATGCAGACAATTTTACAAGTTAGCCTAATTTAATATTAATACAATGCAAATGCTTTGTACATATTCTATCCTCGGCTTACACTCGAGTCAATCAGTTTTACTAATTTTTCAGGTAAAAAAATAGGTACCTCGGCTTATACTCGGGTCAGCTTAGTATATATGTATCTGCTGTATTCAGTTAGAGGTTTCGTTCGTGAAGACATTTCGCTAGTCATCCGACTGGCTTTCTTAATTCAGAATGACTTGTACAAGAATCTGTTGGCAATTATGTACCCTGGAAAGTCCCAATTAGCATATAACAGCCAGGTGTTAGGGACCTTCTGAATGCAAGGCGTGTTTGCATTGTGGCTAAGAGGTGTTATAGGAACTGCCCAGGGTAAGGTGTCAAAACAGCATTGTACATGGCAGACAGTTGGTGTCGAACCCCCCCAACTCTATTTAGGCTTGGTTTCTTTATTTTCATATAAATGGCCTCCTTGACACCTTTCTTGAACCAGTCACGTTCCTTTGCCAATATGTTGACATTAAAATCTTCAAAGGTGTGTCCTTTATCCTTTAAATGCAGGTACACAGCTGAGTCCTGACCCAAGGAATTGGCTCTTCCATGCTGGGCCAACTGCATCAACATATAGCCAGGCACAGAAGAGCCAATTCCTCAGGTCAGGACTGTCAGTTTACAAGTGTTACATTGCACTCTAGTTTTCCAGTCAGCCTTTGTTAGTAAGCCCTCCATTTGACCAGAATAATTTAGGTGATATGATGCCTGGAATTATTTTAATAGGACATAATAATGCCTGAAAGTATACGTACATGTACATGAAAAGGATATGGCATGAAAGCATATGGCTGCACTTACACTATATAGGGACACAATTGCAGCATGTTTTACATGGGGCACTTTAGATGGCTACAATTGATGAGGTAAGGATGGCCTTAAAATTACCTTTGTAATGAGACCAGTGACTCTGTAAAATGTTCTTGCTGAGAGTAGAAAACTGATCCAGAGTGCACTGAAATTGGAGATGCTGGTAAAGCTGCAACGTCATTTCGTCATCAGGAATAGTTATTCCCCTGGGGCGGCACGTGCGCATATCATCTGCCCCAGGAGTGCAAGCACCTGTCATCCAGGAATGACAGGTGCACCCGCATGCACAGAGCAGGGAAATAGCCTCTGAAATTCTAGCAGGAGCGCATTCACCAAAAGGCGCACCCCTCCTATACAAGGAGCACGCCTCCTCTACTACAAGAAAAGCCATTCCTCTTCTCCCGCCCGTGACAACACGAGACCGGAACTAATGTTCAGGTTCATAGAAGAGTGGATAACCAAGATGGTGCTGCCCAAACCAACAGTTTGTTAGATGATTTAAAACACAGAGGAAGGATTTTTAAAGGTATTTAAAGTGTCACACAGCATTGCAAAGTGTTCAGGTACAAATGGAAAAGTTTATGGGAGTTACAAAAACGGGACCACAGTCCCCTGGACTGGATAAAAAACATCCTCGGTCCTTAGGGAGCTACGTTTAGTTTTATCCAGGCCATTGCAGATTCACTCATGTCTGGAAGTGTGCCATTTGGATTGGAAAAAAGCTGATGTCATTCCAATATTTAAAAAAGGTAGTCCAGGTATCCTGTGTATGTTGATGTGTGGTTTGGAATAAAACTCATTGTTCACTTTGGAGTGCGACTAAGTGAACTTATTCCCTCAGAAGTAGGGAAACCAGACGTCTGCACCTAGGTAGGCAGTGCGCATATGGACTGCTTTTACTTTCTAGTGCAGGTATCCCACTCCTCCCTGATCTTCCGGGAGTCTCCTGCAAATTGGTGTGGTCTCCCGCGAGACCACCCTGATCTCCCGCAACAGAGAGGAGTCCTGATTCTCCTCCCCTTTATGCCTGCCATGCCCCACACCCCCCCATGCCACGCCCATGCCACACTCCTAACCCCCGTCCCCTAGCGCGCATGCCCCGAACACTGCGTGATGTCAATGACGCTACACAGCATAGCCACGTCCCCTCACCACGCCCACTCATCTACCCTGCCCGGAAGAACGAAGATGCAGGTTGGGATGTCTGGTAGTCATTCACAGCTGGGTAATTACAGACCTGTAAATTTAGTGGTGGGAAAGATAATGGAAAGTTTGATAAGGGAACATATTCTAGAAAATATACAGTCCTCTGCACTCTATCCAAGCATGGGTGCTCACACCTCTAAATACAACCCTTGGTGGACAATAGACATCCAAAATAAATACAGTTGAGGGTTGCACTCCAATAAAGAATTATATTTTATTTGTGACCACACATCATATCACACATATTCCAGAGAATGTTTCAAGGACTGACCTTATAGCCCCTTTTTCATCTATTTCATCTGTTTATTAATGATTTGGATGTGGGTATGACACAAAACTTTGTTGGCCATTAAAAACTTCAGAGGGTGGGCAATTGTTGCAGTTGGATCTACATAGATTGTCACATTGGGCTGCTTAGTGTCAGATAAAGTTTAATGTTGATAAATGTAAGGTGATGCATTTTGGACTTAAATATCCTTGTGCTGCTTATATTATAAATCGCTCTGTGTTAAAGGGCAACTGTGGTCTCAAAACAAGTTAGGGTTGAATGAAAGCCTGCAGTATTTACTTTAAAATGAGTCGACAATCACATCTCTGTCTGGAGCCTGCGAGAAATTACATTGGGGTAAATGTTCAAATTTCCTGCTTCTAGTACTGTAGGTTGAGTGACATCACTTGACCACTGCCCTGCCCGTCCGCTCCGAGTAGAAGCATGCTCAGTTAAGACTTAATGCTGCGGAAATCAAGATGTACCTGGGGAAAAATTGACAGTTGAGAAGGGGACCCTATTTATGCAGGCAGAGGCTGGTCACATGACTACAAGCTGGTTACATAGCTGAAAACAGGAAGTGTTCAAGCAGGAAGTGATATTGCTAAACCTTTCCAGCAATAATGTCTCACAAATTTTATCTAATAATTTTTCATTTAATAATTTATCTTGAGGAATCCCTAACAACTGCTTAGGGAAACCCAGGGTTCCCTGGGGGGTTGGTTAACAACCACTGCACTAGATGAAGCAGCTTTATAAACTGTGCCATAAAGACCGTGTTGTGTGTCTTTCATTTTCGCTCCACAAAACATATTCTCCTGATATTGGAATTCTTTCAGAAACATACTCACTGTTGGTGATATTTTTGTAGGTTTAAGAATACACAACTGTAAGGCTGAATGGAAAAAGAAGATATGCATATAGTGAATTCATAATATAGGAGTAATGGTGCATAAAGTCAATTCTTTGGTGTAAAGTACTAAAACTAGCATATTTATTCTTGAAGTATACTCACCTGCTCCTACCTCCTACTGTCCATTTCTCTTATAATAAAAACCCAGGGTGAATTGTTAAACCACAAGGTCATGACCCTGGGTTTTTCCAATAGAAAAAATCAGGATAATCGACCACCTTGATATAGAATGTTCCAATATAGATTGTTTTCTTACCTCCATCCAACAGAGCTAAAGCTGCAAGAACCAAGAATGGGGCCGTCTTCCCAACAAAGTGATACAGGAAAGAACCAAAGGGAGGTCCAGCTACAATGCAGTCAAACAGAAATAATCAGGTTGATGTAAAAGTGGGTGATTAAAGTGGGAAGGCTTAGGACTATTATAAAAACTGTAAATAGGGGGGCAAAGCAATAAAAGGTGCAAAAATGTGTCCATGTTAGTAATCTGTAGCAAACATTCAACCAATAATGCATATTGTATCAATATCCACACATGTATTGCCAGATAGTATAGTTATGTATATATTTTTATTTTCCTGCTTAATACATTTTTACATTATCTTCCATTGTGTGTAAATGCTGTTTAATTCATATAAAGATATTCAAAGTGATATGCAAACAAAATATACTTACCAGTCAGCCCAATAGCAATAGCCACAACTGCCATTCCCATTGCCTCTCCCCTTTCTTTGTCATCAGTGTATTTAGAAGCCACAATGCCCATACCTTATAATACACAGAAATATAATTGCATTGTATTGTCATATAAATAATATATAAGTGGTCTAAACTATAACGGGAGCAGTAGCAGAGTAATTCCTACGTAGCTGAGTGATTTTTATTAGAAAATATTTTACTGTTGCTCCCAACAGATTGGAATGGGACTAAACCCCCTGCCTCTAATTACACAGACTGAAAGTTTTATTGCCGATACAGAAAAGATCAAGTCAAGTCATGAGGGAGGTGGTTGTCCAGTTCAGTGGCACTTTTGCTCTCAGCCTATATGGTCATGGAACTTGGTGGCATAATATCCTTATATTACACTGTAAGGGGCACAATATTCCTCACGGTATATAAGGAGTAATGCGCCAAGTACAGTGTAACATAAGGCTGGGCTCACACCGGGCTATTATTTGTCCCGACCGAGCATTTGCTGTGAGCGAGTGCTCGACCTGGACAAATGACTGACGGTCGTGCTGACATTGCACGTGACCAATCGTGCGGTTTCCCGTGATTTACCAACGGACCCAACCACCCATTTGTCCAATTCAGAAGAATGGGCGACCGAGCTGGCCACCTCACACCATCAGATATTTCAGGCCGACCGACCAATCCACAGCACTATCGGTTGGTCGGATGGAAATATCTGCTGGTGTGTACCCAGCGTAAGGCTCTAGTACTTATATTTATTTATATAATTTATATATTTAATTTGGCTTGAAGAGCCAAATTCCTGTTCTTTCTATTTCTTCTTCCGTTTTATTCTTTCGCTTTTTTGGACCGTATCTCATCCCACAATTTTTGAGATAGAGACATGAAATTCGGTACAGACGTGGGGGGGGCATATAGGAGAATGGTAATAATCCTCAAATGTGGATATTTTAAAACAGTTTCTTTCATGGTCATAAACATAAATGCTTATACCCCCAACACCCCACACAGACACAGATATACCCACCTACTGACCCCTACTGACCTACCTTTCCATTCCCATGGAAGCCATACTTAAAGGGTATGTACACTGGCAAATTTTTTTTGTAAATTGCCCATTAGTGGAAACTATAATTTATCCCAACTATCACTGTAACTTTTTTTGTTGATTTGCCCCCTATTTCTTTAGATATCCAATCTGAAACATCTTTTGTTTTAGCATTTCTGTAAGAAGTTTTACTGTAGCTTGAATGGTTTGACAGTTGGTATGCTGTATTGACAGTTGGTATGTAGGAAAGTAATCAGGTCAGTGGTCAGAGCCTGAGCAAAAAAAGTACTTTATTAAAGGCATGCAGCAAAACACACACCTCAGAGTAAGTGCTACTTACATGTATTTATTTATAGATTAACATGACGCAAAGTCATTTTTTTCAGTATACATACACTTTAGAGGGTAACTATATTCAAAAAACTAATTTTGATCAATCATCAATAAAGTTAGTTATATGGTCATACATGCAAAACACATACCCCCAACCTCACACGGGTACACACACCTACTAACCTACCCTTCCATTCCTGCGGCAGCCATACTTAAAGGACAATTATACTACCTTCCCTCCGCTCCTCTTCTTTGGTCAGTACCTTTTACCCAGGGTGAGGACCTGAACCGATAGGTCCTCACCCCTGGGTTCGCGTAACTTGCAGCACAGCCTTACTGAAACGCTGCTCTGGTAGGCTCCGCCTAGAATGGTGCTCATTTTCTAAGCATGTTTATAGTAAAAAAAAATATTAATTGGATAAATTACCTGCAACAAATGTTAAAGCGCTTCCAACTCCTTGAAATGATCGGGCCACAAAAAGAAGGGCATATGATTGAGCAAAAGCATAAACTGCAAGACAGAAACATAAACAATCTAATAGGTCAATACAAGCACAAATGCTGGTCTTAAAATATCAGAATATTCTGATACTGTATGCCATCCTTATGTTCATTGTAAAACAGTAATATGTATAATCAATTAGATGCATACAGTACCAACATAAAAACTACTACTCACCGAGTATTGACAGGAAGGTAATGATAAAACCAAGGAACATCGGTAAATCAAATCCAGCCCTGAGGAAAGAAGAACAATCATTACTTTCATGGTTTCCATGAGACACGTTCATTTTTTTTTTACATTAAAGGATAACTGTATTGCCTCAATGCATTTTTTTTAAACTGCTTTCAAAAGAGTAAAGCAGGTATGCAGCCCTCCCCATACATTTTTTTCCCTGATTTTGAGCTTCTCTCTGCCTTCAATTAGCCACACTGTGAAGGGGGCATAACAATTCTGTCTGCCTGTAACTGTCACTCAAAACTAGCATGAGAGAAAACACTCCTCCACCCATCCATGATCAGCTTGATTATGTAGGCTGTACCCTAGCAACCCGAACAGTTCAAGTTTCTTTGACTGGCAGGGGAGGAGAGAGGTTGTTACAGACATTCCCACCAGCCAATGACAAGTGATATGTTAATCAGAGCCCTGGGCCATCTAGGAGGTGGGCTTTTAGCACCCATCTTTGCTGTGTGATATCTAAGTGAGGGCAGCACAGTTGTAAATGTGAGTAAGCGATTTCAGCTGCTGGAAGTGCGGACATGTAATGGGGGTAATGTTATTTTTTTTTATATTGTTGTCCTTTAAATTTTCATTATTAAAGGGAATGTCCACCCCCAAGACTAAAATTTACCCCAGCGCTGGCCCTATTGTGTAGTGTTAAAAAATCCTTACCTTTCTCCTCAGCTCCTGCAGTGCCTTCTGAAAGTCCAAAAACTGAAGAATAGGAGCTGTCTTTGTGTCATCCAGTTGAGTTCCTGCTACTTTCTTGTTCTTGAGGACTCTTGCAGGGGAGCTCCCTCCTACAGTCCATAAAAAATTCCCAGAAATTTTTTATTCCCAGAAATTCCCACCTTTATTTCCTCAGAACTCTAAATAGCCAAAAGCTGTGTCTGTGACTCTCAGCCCCCCTTGCTACTTCCAGGAACAGAAGAGCAGTAGAGGAAGAGGACGAGGGTAATGTGGGTAAATCTATTTCTGGGCTTCTTTTTAAGTTGGGTTGGGAGGGTGCCCTATACTACAGAAGAAATTTTTTTGGGGGGTTATACCCTTTAAAAACTATATTAACTCTTGTAAATGGGAATATAGGAATATATTATAGATGTACAATATGTTTTACACAATGGATGGTGCATATAACTAAAATGGATCAGGTATAAAAAGCTTGTGTGGAATCCCCTCCTCACATACATACAGAGAATGAGCCTCTCTGTGAAATCTTGAAAATAAGATTAGATTATGTAAATAGAAATGTGTGTATCAGATTGTATCTGACACATTTTCTACCTACTACTTGTATCCTTACCTGTAAGTGAATTGACTAGTAAGAGGGTTAAATAAGAGTTGTAACATTGCTTTAGATGCAAGGAGTAAACCTGCTGACAGATTTTCATTGTTTAATATACTGGTATCATTTTTACAAGTCATATTTGATTGGTGAAGCTTGTCCTTGTCTGTGTCAGTAAAACTCCAAATGGATTGATTGTTGGGTGAAGAGTATGGTGACTCGGTGACAGAAGATGAAGATACGTTGGTTTGGAGCTCAGTTTTGTCTTCTAGTTCGATTTCATAAAGATAACTGGGAATGATGGGAGCTGGGGGAGAGAGATAGTGACTGTTAGTGCTTTTTATACAGTTCTATGGCCAACACAATGGGCCTTATTCAATAAGAGGTGCGAAGGTTTATCCGTGTTCTTGCAGCAACCAATAAGGTGTTACCAAATGTTTTCTGTAGTAGACCATTAATAAGGCAACATCTGATTGGTTGAGGCAAACTAACAGCTCAGGGAAATTTTGCACCTCTTATTGAATTGAGTGATAAATTACCATCCATTTTTTGTTCCCAGCATATGCCAGCTTTTGTTTGAGGATAATTACTTAAAGGAAATCCTCTTTAGGCTAAAATACATTTTGCTGGTTTGCTTGTGAAGGTTCTCATTCATCCAGGTCATGGTATATCTGTTGTATTCAGTTTAGATCAACTGGACTTGAAGTTTAGTTCTTCAAGAAGTTTTGCTAGTCATTCGACTGGCTTTCTCAATTCAGAATGACTTGTACAGAAATCTGTTGGCAATTATGTACCCTGGAATATCCCAATTAGCTTATCACAGCCAGGTGTTAGGGACCTTCTGAATGAAAGGTGTGATTACATTGTGTCTAAGAGGTGTTATAGGAACAGCCCAGGGTAAGGTGTCAAAAAAGCATTGTACATGGCAGACAGTTGGTGTCAAACCCCGCCACCTCTATTTAGGCTTGGTTTCTATATTTTCACATAAATGGCCTCCTTGATACCTCTCTTGAACCAGTCAGGTTCCTTTGCCAATATGTTGACATTACAATCTTCAAAAATATGTCCTTTTTCCTTAAGATGCAGGTACATGACTGAGTCCTGATCTGAGGAATTAGCTCTTCTGTGCTGGGCTATACATTGATGGAGTTGCTGTTTGGTCTCCCCCACATACAATCAGAGCATTCTTCACTGCACTGCACTGTATATATGATGTTACTTTTCTTGTGTTTTTCGGTATTGGTCTTTTGTATGTACCCAATTGCTGCCTCAGTGTGTCTGGTTTAAAGCAGACAGGGATAAAGTGCTTTTTGAAAATCCTTCTTAATTTCTCGGAGACCCCTGCTACATATGGGATGACCATGTTCTTTCTCCTGTCTTTCTTTTCCCCTTCACTGTTGGTATTCGTGTTCTTTTTTTCCTTCTACTTCTTTTGACAAAGGCCCAGTCTTGATATCCACAAGTTTTAAGGGCTCCTCTGAGATGTTTCATTTCTTTAGCTTTCGTCTCTGTGCTAGTGGGGATGTTCTCTGCTCTGTGTTGCAGTGTTCTGATGACACCCAGCTTGTGATCTAAAGGGTGGTAGGAGTCAAACATCAAATTCTGATCTAGTACAGTATAGTATTTGAGGTTGAATAAAGACATATGTCCATCCATTCCAACCCATCTTGCAATATCCTCATTTCCTGCCTAACTGTTGATGTAGAGGAAGGCAAAAAAACCACACCAAATTTATAAAGGGGGAAGATCAACTCTACTTTATGTATCAATACCAGTAACTTGCAACATTCCTTGTTTGCAGAAACTCATCCAGCTTTTTTTTTTGAAAAAAAGAAAATCTGTGTGGGTTGGTTTTCTGTAAACCTCTACTTCCAGTTTACCATTCTCCCTGACTTTTACCAAGCAGTCCAAGAAGGCCAGTGTGTTGTTTTGTACCTCTTCCCTGTTGATGTTCTGGTCTACAGCATTAATGTGTTCTGTGAAGGCTTGTTCTTCCTTCCGGTGGATTTTAACCCAAGTGTCATCCATGTATCTGAACCAGTGGGTGGGTGCTATGCCCTTAAAGTATTAAAGGTAGAGGTGGGGGAGGGGGGGTTTGACACCAGCTGTCTGCCGTGTACAATGCTTTTTTGACACCTTACCCTGGGCTGTTCCTATAACACCTCTTAGCCTCAATGCATCCACGCCTTGCATTGTGAAGGTCCCTAACACCTGCCAAAGACAAAGCCCTTAGTTTCTGCCCCTTCCCTGTTATACGGTATGGACATGCTCAGTGTGATTTATCTATTGAAACAGGGCAGCTATCCAATCAGAACCTTTGCGCAAAAAGGAGGAAGATTGCAAATGTGATTGGGCAGTTTTTTGAAAGATCTACATGTCTTTATAATGCTTCATTTCCGTGAAGAAATCACATAGTCTAGTGATACACATGTTTAAGGTAACACCCCTTATCCACAGGATTAAGGGGATTACACTGAAATGTGTCAGGAGCTTTTATTATGTCTGCCTATCTGTACTGCAGAACAAAAACAGGAACCAGAAAGCTACTAGGATTAACAGGTTGATAAAAGGGGCAGAACCCATATTGTTTATTCATACACAGAGCAATTCAACGTTTCGGAGGGATATATCCACCCTTCCTCAGGGATAACAATAAACAAGTGAAGCAGCAGCTTTATCACAACAGTGGGAGGAGTCTAAACTCAATCACTAATTTAACCATTTCTATCCAGGAAAGTTAAGTGCCACAATAGTGCAAAACACAATATCATTTTATAATAGCCATTGCCTAAACCACATAAGTATACTAATTGGTTTAAAAGTACATATAATATCTAAAAATCAGTGTAAAAGAGCAGTAATACACCTAAAACACCACCTCCATAGAGTTACCACATATAATAGTGAAACCTAATAATACATTGCAGTGTAAAGGGCATGTCCACCCCCAAAACTATAATTTTTACAGTAATTGCCCACATTGTGCTGTTTAAAATGGTTCCTACCTTGCCTCTCAGTTCAATCAGGATCCTTAGCAATGTAGTATATAAGTTCCAAAAAACAGTCACTAGGAGGCTTAGATAGCCTATTTCGTGTCTTCCCTCTCTGCAGCCTCCGGGAGAATTCTGTCATGCGCATCGGAGCGCAACTCACAGATCCAGGAAGTATTCGCTCCCCCCTTCGCTCCCCCCTCCCTTCCAGTGACGTGTCTTTAAAAAAAAAAAACGAGATTTGGATTTACATTGCTGTCCGAGAATTGACCAATCGCTGACTAGCAGTACAGCAGCCAATGAAACATCTTCTGTCTTGAAACACATGTTCACCGGCCAGCCAATCACACTGCAGCAAAAACGATCCTGCTTGTATACTATTTGGATTTCAGCAGGGAAGGAATACACATCTCCAAACAGAATATTAATCAAAAAAGGTAAAGAAAATGATTATCTAACAACATTTTAAATAGTTATCTATATACTTAGGTTCTTCAGATATAAAAGTATTATTTTTGTGTATACAATATATACAGCTCTCTATACAACTCTTTCTGTAGATGTATGTATCCCATGTACAACATACATATATATGTATTATACACAAATGTCCTAACTGTGTTAACACTCTCTATATAAATTAATATATATGTATTTATCACTCCATCTACCTCTGTCTCAGCATATTAATTATGTAATTTCATGTACCTTACGTGTGTGTGTGTGTGTGTGTGTGTGTATTTGTATGTTGTAGTGTGTGTAATTATATATCTAAATATACACAATTATATTGAATAATTTTAATTTATTATTATACATGTAATATTATTATGTATCAATGGAATATATTTTTATTTGATTATTTTTTTTTATTAATTTAGTATAAATTTATTTTCTATGTAATTTAAATTTGTAATTATATATTACTGCTATTTTTATATTGATATTTAAAATGTATCAAAAATTTTATTTATTAAAATATATTATAAACATTTTTGTATGTATACGAAAATATATCTATCTATAAAAATATATATTTATTTAAAAATATAAATATACATATATATCTATATATTTATATATAGATATATATAAAGAGGTATATATATATTTAAAAATTTATATATATATAAATATATTTTTAGTATCATATATATTTTTAAATAATACATATATTACAATACTCAGAGAAATTATATATCTATATATTTTTTTTGGTAGTTATATATAGTTATATCTGATCATAACTACATTAGAAAAATAAAAAATAAAAAAAATAAAAAAAAGCATACTGTAGTGTTTGCAGGACACTAATATTCACATTGCTGAATATCATTTCCAAGAAACATGACAAATTTTTAAACATAGATGGGAAAAGAATGAAGCCTATCATGCACATATAAAATAATTACCGTAGTTTGGTGGATCTGAAAATGTAGACACGATGCTCTATACACGCTACCCGCGAGCGAGCAGATACATCCAAAGAATGCACGGGTAGCCACGTGCATTTGTTTTCATTGCGGCCGTGACGAAGAGATGTGGGCGGAGCTAGGTATGGTAATACAATGATGTGCCGGATTGAAGCGCGAGACTTGGAGCGCGCATAACGTAATGACGAAAGCAGATTGACAGCAGCTAAGGCTGAGAGATGGCCTTATGCTGCCGAATTTCAACAGTTCATAACTTGGTAAGAAAACGTCTTTTGAAAAACGGACACGGCGTTTCAGGTAGGGCACACCATTACTACAATCTGTGAAAATTAGATTTTTTGGGTGGACATGCTCTTTAAGTGTAAAATATATAAATATGTAGCAAGTAAAATTTAATGATTCATATCTTAAAGATACTAAAAAGAGATAATAAAATGATGCAGTAGTGACAACAAGTTACAACAAATACATATAGGATACATTTCCTAAGGTAATCGCAGTCTAAAGAACAATTTAAAGGGAATATTAAATGGATATTTAAAGGGATATTTACCCTAAAAGGAGACATCAAACCAACAAATCCCTGAGGCTGTGCACATATAAAGCAGTATTTCTATTACTAATAATTTACATAAGGTACGCGCTATTAAGTCCATGAGGTTTCAAGGATTTTAGACTCCAGATCCAATAACATTCTTGTTGGGACAGGTTTTTTTGCCATATTACATTGGCCTTTCTGTACTGAACATGTATTTGTTTTTGAATGGACATAAATAAAGCATTTTGTTTTTATGGATATATGCCTTCGTTACTACCATTTCTAGTAAATGTGAACTCACTTGATGTGTGGTAATTTGAGCTGAAAAATAAATTACAGCATCTGCTTGCACTGTGCAAACTAACTAGGCTCCCTGCGATTGGTTGGTTCTGCTCTTATCACCCTAAGGTGCAAACTGGATTTAGCTTCAGATGGTGTTTATCTGTCAGAGAGAATTTCTTGGGATGAAATATGAAATTAACAAATCTATTTGATTGGCCTACTTTATAGTTATAGGTGTGACGGTGCACACCATTAATATGTAATGAATTATTGGAATGTCGTCCATACAGATCTTTGCTAGGGGCAGACACTATTTTATGGGCTGTATTTATAAAGGGCCACTGGTAGAGAAGTCAATGTCTGATATTGGCTAGTATCGAAAGGGATCATTTTGAGAGTGGTGGAAAAGAAATACGTACTTGATATTGATGGTTTTGGGCTGGTACTGTGAAAATACGACCCTAACTTGGGAATGGACTTAAACTGTATTCAAAATAATTGCTTTAAACAAACCACATTTCTGAAGACATTTGCTTGGGAGATGTCCCTTAGGCTGGGTACACACCAGCCAATATTTTCGGCCGACCGACCGATTCACGGCACTTTCGGTTGGTTGGTCGGCCAAAAATATTGGCTGGTGTGGGGCGGGCGGCCGCGACTGACATCAAACGTCCGGATCGGACGACCGAATGATCAGGCATGTCGGAAAATTCCGATCGATCATGCGGTTCCCTATGGGACATTTCCGATGGACATTTGTCCCGGCTGAGCGCTCGCTCGCTCGGGACAAAAAGTCCCTCCGTGTGTACCCAGCCTTAAGTGGACAGCATCCCATATATTAACCTTTATGTAAGGTGCCTTTATTTGGGTTTCTTCAACTTTGGTTCACATTATTGGCACACCATGAGAGGAAACTCTTCTCTTTATTATATATTTACGGATTCACGTTTGCTGAGAGGATGTGACTTATTTGTTTCTCTTTGTTTTAAGATTCTTAAAATATTAAATTGCAAAATTAAATGCAACTTACAATGTGTTCGGCAAGATGTTTTAAAAGAATTATACAATTTTGCAGATGATAATATAAAATCGTACCCACAACCGTTAAAAACATTCTGTCCACAAGGATGGCCAAGTAAACCACCAGGAGGGACATTCCTCTTGACTTCTTTTTCTCTTTGATCCACTTGCAAAGGCCACAGTTATTCATGGTGAACACCTTTCTACAAGTAAGCACAATACAGGTAAACCTCACAAGCAAATCAATTCTGTAATTCAGTCAAACAAAAAATCTTTCCACAGGCTTTTCACATACTAGTTTGGACATGAAAGATTCAATTTGTCCAGTGGTGACTGGGGCATTCTGGGTAGAGATGGGCGAATGGTTTCATTCCGTTTTCGGATTTACGGATTTCCCCAAAATCCCAAAATCCAAAAGTGGAACGTACTTTTGGGACTTTGCAATGCAGGACCTCCTTTCCTCTTGTGGCAAAGCTCTAGTACTTCTACAGTATTTATATATTTATGTGCTGAATTATCTATGTATTTATCCCCCTTGTATCACTTTGTATTTTGTTACTGTACAGTGCTGCATGTATGTATGTATGAACTATACATACATACATTTTCGATAACTTTTTGAGAAGTTCAAAAATTCGAAATCAAACCAAATTTTATGAAGTTCGGCTATCTCTAGTTCCAATGTCCATTTTATAGTATTATACAGATAGGCCCTGTTCATCCATACACTAGAAATAGCCAAACTATATGGAAAGTTCGAAAACGGACCCATTAAAGGAGAACTAAAGTCCCAAGAAAACATTGTCCCAATAGAGAGAGCACATTCACAAACGAACAACAAGCTGTGTCTCATGTCTCCCTTTGCTGTGGATGCTGGGTGATTTATGAAAATAACCTGTTTACTAAGGGTCAGCTACCATAATTCACCTTATCTGGGAACACCCAGCTAAGTGTCCGCCGGACACTTCACAGGAAACGGATTCTTGGTTCCTGGAAGCTGACAGAATCATGTTACAGCCAGAGATCCCTCCCTGACACAGAACACAGTGAAGTTTTTGTGTAAACACATTAGAAATGCTCCTGTCCCTAACAATGCTAAATTCATTGCTTTACATACAAAAAAGAGAAAACTTATCTTTGCAGTGTATGTCTTTGCTTGCATGGATGAAAGAAACAGAACATTTAACATTTCAGCATTCAGTATGGGGAATGGAACCAGCAACCTTCTATACTGTGTCTTTCTAAAAAGAAAGCTTTCTACCACTAGGCCACAAGGGCTAATAAGTAACAGACCAGTACATGTAGAGTCTTTATCTTTTGCTAGACACATAATAAAAACAAAAAAAGGGAACATGGGGAATCAAACCTGTGTCCCAATAGTCTGATTTTTTCCCTAACCCAGCACTTTAGCAGAACACGCCACAGGTGAACTCTCAATCAATAGAAGTAAATGCAATTAAAATCAGTACACTATTTTGTATTGCTACTGGAAGACTGTCAGCAATTCATGTTGGTTGGTAAATAAATAACAGAGCTGCTATATATAAAGATTGTACATTTGTAGAAACTTCATATTTTTCTAGAAACATGGAAACAAACAAACAGAAAAAGCACTAAACTCAGGCAGTAGACTATGTTATATTGTTTCATAAGTAAACTAGGGGATTTGAACTTATGACTTCTTGGTCTGTTTGTTCATAAACACACAGAATTTACCTGGTGCGCCACCAGCAACTCTAACTGTGATCACAGGTACATTTAGAAACTTTATCTTTCACTAGAAAGAGATGCTAGAAACTCTGCACATAGATAGTGAATGCTGGGGTCAGGGGGCGTGGCTCTTTGAAGCCAACATGGGCTATGAGTTGTACTGACAACAAGATGGAAGCCTCCTTTGTTACAGAATCTATTACTTATATCTACTAAATGCAAATAACTAGAGAAAAATCTTTCAACGTGTAGGTGTTCTGGGGAGAAAAACTTTCACATTAGGATCTGAAAAAATTGAAGTTTAGTTCTCCTTTAAAGTCAATGGGAGTCAAATAGTTCGAACAGTTCGAATGAAATACAATTAAAATATCAATGGTAACTTAATGTAAATGGCTGTGGGACCTGGGAAATGGTCTGGGGAACATGAATATCCAGGACATTTGAAAATCTATTGCCCTATTTTTGAGCTCTCGTGTTCAAACATTCGATGTTCGTGCCTAGGTACCATGTACATTTTACTCGCGGATTCGATGCTCGCGTATAGGTTTTAATGGACACTTTACTCGCGCATTCGATGTTCGCACCTAGGTATCATGGACATTTTATTCGCAGATTAGATGCTCTCGTATAGGTTTTAATGGACACTTTACTCACGGATTCGATGCTCACACCTAGGTATCATGGACATTTTACTTGCGGATTACATGCTCTCGTATAGGTTTTAATGGACACTTTACTCGCGGATTCGATGTTCGCACCTAGAGATCATGGACATTTTACTCGTGGATTCGATGCTCACGTATAGGTTTTAATGGACATTTTACTCGCGGATTCGATGCTCGCGTATAGGTTTTAATGGACAGTTTACTCGCGGATTCGATGCTCATGTATAGGTATAATAGGCATTTTACTTGCATATTCGATTTCCTCAAACGGTCGAACATTCCATAATTATCGAAAGTCCGGAAAATATTGAAAATACGGGTCCAGGATAGTTCGAAAAGTCTGAATTTGTTCGAACTTGAATAGTTTGGCTCGAACTCGGGTTCGAGTTCTAGTTCATCTCTACCATACACTAAGTTCATTAGTCCAGTTTAGTTATTGGGCCCATATCCTTTATAATGCTTTTGATAATACCATTATTCAACAGTGACATAGTGGGTTAAGAATTCACCCTTAATGTTTATTTCATTTGAACTCTATACACTTGTATCCTTCCATCTTGGTATAATTCCTTATAGGTTTAATTCAGTGGATTTTCTAGATCTTTATCCAGGTAACTGTTAACATGGACCTTCACCCCTGACCTATTTTAAATCTTCTCCAGCATTAGGAAATACCATAGTTTACATGTCTTCCAAATATATAGAAAATTGGGCTGTTGTACATCCATATTAAAGTGCAACTAGAGACCAAAAATATAATACATACAAAAAATAGAATTCTAGTGCACAAACAATTCTAATTGCATATTGGCTGCCATGGGTGTCCGCAGAAAAGTTTCCGGGGGGGGGGGAGCAAAAATGAATAATAACCGCAGTGGGAATGGGCATGGCCTTGTGGGGGGGGGGGATAGTTTGGAGGGAATGGGCATGGCTTTGTGGGGGGGGGGGTAGTTTGGAAAAGGTAATATAATATTAAAAAATATAAATATAGCATAATAGACAGAAACAGAAATAGACAGATAAAGAAATATGAATAGATAGATAGGCACAGAGAGACAGCCAGAGATATAAAAAGATAGACATAAAAGAGACAGACATAAAAGAGACAGACATAAAGATATTGACAGAGAGAGATACAGGCAGATATCTACAAATAAACTGCTAGAAATACGCACATACAGAGAGAAATAGAGACAAATAGAGAGATAGATCAATAGGTAAATTATTGATACGGGTGCAGCAAACTGAGGCTATTGATACAGGTACAGCAAACTGGAAATATTGATACAGGTACAGCAAACTGGTATTATTAATACAGGCACAGCAAACTGGGATTATTGATACAGGCACAGCAAACTGGTATTATTGATACAGGCACAGCAAATTGGGATTATTGATACAGGTACAGCAAACTGGGGGTTACAGGCACAGCAAACTGGGATTATTGATACAGGCACAGCAAACTGGGGGGACTCTTAATACAGGCACAGCAAATTGGGATTATTGATACAGGCACAGCAAATTGGGATTATTGATACAGGCACAGCAAACTGGGATTATTAATACAGGTACAGCAAACTGGGGATTATTCATACAGGCACAGCAAATTGGAATTATTGATACAGGCACAGCAAACTGGGGGGACTCTTAATACAGGCACAGCAAATTGGGATTATTAATACAGGTACAGAAAATTGGGGGTTATTGAGACAGGCACAGCAAATTGTGATTATTGAGACAGGCACAGCAAACTGGGGATTATTGATACAGGCACAGCAAATTGGGATTATTGATACAGGCACAGCAAACTGGGGATTATTGATACAGGCACAGCAAACTGGGGATTATTGATACAGGCACAGCAACGGGGACTCTTAATACAGGCACAGCGCAAATTGGATTATTGATACAGGCACAGCAAATTGGGATTATTGATACAGGCACAGCAAACTGGATTATTATAAGGTACAGCACCTGGGGATTATTCATACAGGCACAGCAAATTGATTATTGATACAGGCACCAGCAAACTGGGGGGACTCTTAATACAGGCACAGCAAATTGGGATTATTAATACAGGTACAGAAAATTGGGGTTATTGAGACAGGCACGCAATTGTGATTTTTGAGACAGGCACCGCAAACTGGGGTTATTGATACGGCACCAGCAAATTGGGATTAATTTGGAGACAGGCACAGCAAACTGGGGATTATTGATACAGGCACAGCAAATTGGGATTATTGAGACAGGCACAGCAAACTGGGGGTTATTGATACAGGCACAGCAAACTGGGGATTATTGATACAGGCACAGCAACGGGGACTCTTAATACAGGCACAGCGCAAATTGGATTATTGATACAGGCACAGCAAATTGGGATTATTGATACAGGCACAGCAAACTGGATTATTATAAGGTACAGCACCTGGGGATTATTCATACAGGCACAGCAAATTGATTATTGATACAGGCACCAGCAAACTGGGGGGACTCTTAATACAGGCACAGCAAATTGGGATTATTAATACAGGTACAGAAAATTGGGGGTTATTGAGACAGGCACGCAATTGTGATTTTTGAGACAGGCACCGCAAACTGGGGTTATTGATACGGCACCAGCAAATTGGGATTATTGATACAGGCACAGCAAACTGGGGATTATTGATACAGGCACAGCAAACTGGGGATTATTGATACAGGCACAGCAAACTGGGGATTATTGATACAGGCACAGCAAATTGGGATTATTGCAAAGATAAGAGTGCACACCTGTTCGTAATGGCTTTACTAACAGCCTGCTAAACCCTGGATAAATAAAAGCAATTAGTTCAATAAGTTGGCCAAATTATTTTAAGCCCAGTCACCACGTCAAGGTTGCTTTATTTAACTGGGTCCTTACCTACTGGTACTTGCCTGTTTGGCTGCATGAGTTGACAGCTTCTCCTGTGTGGCCTGGGTGCTTGAAGCTGACTCTCTTGTTTGTGCACTTTTATTTACTTATTATATGCATAGACTTAAATATGATTTAAATTTACATGGACATCCTGCCTTAAAAGGGAGATGTTGATTCTATTTTAGCCTGGGGCTGTGTTGCAGGGTCTTTAGAAAGAACTGCTGCCTGGGTTGTGCTATTTTCTCCTTCCTCTGGAAATATGGAGTTTTCCTGTGGTGTACTGAATCAGCGACACAGGTAACATTTTGTTGGTGTCCCCAATGGAAAAGGAGTACTAATGGTGGCTGTAATTCCCAGTTTGTTACCCAGAGGACCAAATAAGAACATGGCATTTTCTACGCATTTCAGTCCATTGTTATGACTGTCATCACTTCCTTATAACGGTTCTAACAATGGACTGAAACGCTTAGAAGACGCCATGGGTTTAAATAAATGTTTCATTTATGATCACATGACACAGGAGTGCTTTGTGCTTTGAACCTACTTGTAAATATATGTAGCCTCCACCCAGGATTGAGCCAGGCTCTGAAGGGTTCATATTATCCACCATTTGCTTTATACATAGCTTACCATTATAGCATCCATTTTGTATTAGCTGCCCTCATTTTTATTTTCTTGTTTTACTTTACAGCTTTACCTTACAGTATGTCTTGGTTTTAGATTACAGTATATCTTAGCATAAGTTACCTGGTGTTCTTTCTCACTACCATGTACTTTTCACTCCCATGAGATAACATGGACTTTTTGTTGGTCTCCCAGCATATTCAAGGTCTCTAACCTTGAAGTACAATGAATGTAGTATCATTATGAAGGAACACTGTGAAACGTCACTAATTTTTCTAAAAACGAAACCAACAAAATTCTGTATTTTTAGATTTCTTGTGAATCATGTGACTATGTGAGTTACGTCTATGTGAGTTACGTCTATACGTCTATTGAGTGCTACACAATAAAATAGAGAGATTCATTTTAGGGCTTGCCAGACTCCTTGTCTTTTTCTTATCCTAAATCACTCTCCTGGAATTCCGACTGGACCATCTGAGGCTCACTAGTCTAGTCTACAGGGTAGATGTGGATACTTAGATACGTCTGATAAAACTGACCAGTTCCCTACAGGCTCCCAGGGAACTTCAAGTGATTACTGTGTATTCACTTTATTCCATGAATGGAAACGTTTATTTAAGGCAGATATGAACTTTGTACCAGTACTTACAATCTGACTTCCAAGAGTGAGTGTTGTAGAACCAGAAACTGATACATTGTATGCTGGGGGGTATTACTGGAGAGAAGACATATTCCTGACAAGGGTTTCCTTCTTTCTGTTTACACCTTTATCATAGTCACTTTTTATCATCCGGTTTCTCTCTTTACTTTCCCCTCACTTCCTAACTTCCTGGTTACCTGGCTCCTCCCCCTCACTTCCTAACTTCCTGGTTACCTGGCTCCTCCCCCTTACTTTCTAACTTGCTGGTTACCTGGCCCCTCCCCCTCACTAAATAATCTAGGCATCTTAAAATCTTTATGATACAGGATAAGAAGTAGGGAAGTATCCCCACTTTCCCCAGTTTCCCTACATATATAAGTAAATATGTGCATGATGAAATATACAAGTGCTTGAAACATGTAACATGAGGAAAGAGGTCCCTGCCCCATAGAGCTTACAATCTACTTAGGTGGGTAACATACAGATACATAGGAAAGGGTGGAAGTGCTAAAGTAATAACTGGTGCAGTGTTAACAGTCCTATGCTGTGCTGTGCTCAGAGAGATAGGATGAGAGGTTAGATTTAAACTTGTTTATTGAGATTTCTTGACCTAGAGAGAGGGGAATAGAATTCCAGAGGACGGGAGCCACAAGAGATAAAGGAGGAGATAAGAGATGGTTCTGTGATGAGCAGGTAGGGTAGGGTAGCGGGTAGGGTTTCCAATGTTTGAAGTTTAAAATAGAGAACGTATGCGATTGCTCGCGTGAGAGCGCAGCTATTTTTTGACCATGCCCACTTTTCAAAGGCACACCCACTTTTGAAGTAACGCCCACACTGAGGTAACCACCTGGTAAGCAGTAAACATAGTATTAGGTCTCGTTCACACTAGGATGGACAAAATTGGACCAAAAGTCAATTTTTTTGGTACATTTTTGGCCATTTTATTTTTCCGTTTTTTGAACACTAACAACGAATTCATCATTATTCGGGTAACGACCCATCCTGAAGGAATATTTATAGATCATGTCAGGAGTCGCAGGACTGTATTTTCTGTGCGATTAAAGGACAACAATACTGTCATTTACACACACATCCATATTTATAGGAACCCAGGGTGAGGACCTAAACCTCTAGGTTTCTTATGCGATAATGCTTGCGATTTAGTGCGTTCTAATGGGGCCATGCCGTTAGAAGCTAAGAGAAGGATTTTGTAGATAATGCGTTGTTTAATGGGAAACCAGGTGGGTAAATACGAGTATTTTTATTTTTGTGTTTTTATTTTGTAAATTTAAGACATTTATTCAGAAACTAATTGTGTGTCTGTGTGTAACGTTTGAGTGTATTCAATAAAGTCATAAGAGGCCTCAGCTAGATTCTTGGTTTCACAGCTCCTCGACTATCTATTTTCCTGTAAAGTGGCAGGACATTCATTCTAAAAAAGGGATGGACTCGGATTCGAACACAGTTCAGATTCAGATTTTATGGATCTGAAAACTTTTCAGATATTTTTGAAGTGAGGATTTTTCGGAATTTATAGAATTTGTGGAAATGACTATGAACCCTCGATTCCGTATGTACAGTAAAAGTTAAGCATGGTACACACCATGTAATTCGCAGCAATAGTGGCCTCGGCCATCAGTTTGCCACGACCGGGCGTATGGTCCTCATAGAGGCCCACAAGATCAGCCGTGGTTTTTTGACCTGTCCGATCATGCGATTGTCTGATTCGGACAAAAGAACGAATGGTCGGTTGCGTCCGAACACCCACACAATTATTTCAGCCCAATCGACTGATACACTGAACTATCGGCCATGCTATTGCTTCCCTTTGACCTTAATGGGTCCGTTTTCAGATTTTCAGATTTTATCTGAACATTTGAAATCGGAACTAATTTTACGAAGTTTGGACATCTCTAATTATAAATAACATTCACTTTTCTACAGATATCTCAGGAATCAGTAAGGTGATAGCCAAAAACTATTGTTGTTAATACTATTCACAATGTGAACCAATTATTCCAATCACAGCTGCTCCATCTGTATCATGATATGATATAACGAATAAAAATGCTAAATCTTCAAACCTAAATGTATTCAGGCATAATCCAGAATTTTAGTAAAAAGCAATTTGGCGCTTTCTGTGTGTTAGCACGCGTTATTTTCACATTTGTGATTCATAATTGACCCGGCCACTCGCTCCTCCTTATCAGCACAGTAATTCAGTCAGTCAGTCAGTGTACAGAAACGGGCTTGTTATCTACATTACTAATACAGGCAGGGAGAGGGAAATGGGGAGGGGCAGTGGAATACAGGAAGTCACTCAGTGACATCACTGAGTGACTGTAATATAGATTCTCGCCACTGCACCTCCCCATTGAAATGCCAGAGCCTTATGTATTATATTACGGTAATTTATAATTACAGTTATCGTATATTACTATAAGCTTTGGGCAAATAAGGCTGAAAATATCACAACAGTGTAGGGCACCAGAATGACTGATATCCAAGCAAAGGTATGGGGTTCCTTCCTTTTAAGCGCTGTAATGTAGGAGATAGGCATAAAAGCCTCGTGTGCATAGGTGCCTGGTCTGTTCCCTGCTGACCTTCCCTCATTCTACTACATCCATTGTGCACACATAGGACTGAAAAGAAGCCAGCTGTGCAGCTGAGAACATGAAGTGCCCAAAACACAAAATGCTCCATCATTTACAAGGCACCGTTCTGCTTAGAATACTGATAGGTAAATATAGTCACTGCTACTAATAGAATGGTTTGCATTAACAAAGCTGATGTCCATTAAGTAAAATGCAGTTTTTAGTTCAGTTTTTTCTAATAAATACCTGTGTAATATTATCTACATTGGGTTATCCTGTGTCACTGTATAGAAGAGTAAATATTACAATTACCAAGGCCACAACAAGAAACTTATTGAAAATTGATTTCAGAAGCTCCAATTTATATCCATAACTGGGGAAATTGTGTGTAAACCTGCATCTTTTCCTTGAATGAAGAAACCTTGTGAAGTTTTACTAGGATTAAAGAGGAACTTTGCATCCAGAAACACATCCATTAAAATAACATGATACAGCTTGTTTATCTGTTACTGTGATTTATAATCTGCTTAATTACCTCCTGGGGATGTTCTCTGATTTAATTATGTTTCTTTGTTTGCATTGTGAGTTAACTGGTAATAGGTTTATGGTGCCAATCCATACAGTTTACCTGACAGACTAACCCCGACTGTTTTTCCGGATCTTCTTTGTGACCAACATACGATCGCAAAATGAATGGTAATGAACAGGACCTTGTGATCGTATGTCAGCCGCAAATAAGACCCGGAAGTTCCTCCAGAATTGATTGTATGCCATGGGATCGGTCTGCCAGGTAAGCTGTATGTATGGGCACCTTTACACTGCAAACATATTATGGGGGAAATGTGTTTCTTTCTTTTTAAACCATCTGGGGATATGCAGCTACTGGGATTGCCTGATAAAATCTTGGAAGGATCCCTTGGATTCCCTGAGACAGTACTAATGATTGGGATGCTTTATGTTAGGACTCCACAATCCAAAGGAAAATTCATCAAAGTTTATTTGCTGCCCCCCTAGTCCCTTGGCCAGGGGGCCTTGAAATCCTTTGCAGTCGCAGATTGTGCAGTGCCACAGTTACACCAAATCATTTACCTGAATGCTTATGCTTAAAGGACAACTCCTCTTTAAAACATATTGACATATCATACTTTGTCCTATGATTTTATTACTGTATGCCTGCTATGCTTCTGGGTGCCTCATGGAAACTGAGCAATTTAGAAACTTGTACTGAGCCTGGGCATGCTCAGAAGAGGCAGACAGGGGATTAACATTCAGTCATTGGCTGTGATGTCAACTCTCAAATCCATAACTGACAGTTGCTAACTGGAAGAACCAGGAAGCAGAAACAGGGGAAACAGGACATTGTGCAGGATTTTAGGTTAGATTTATATATTTCAGATTTCAAACTATTACCATTTAGGGTTTTGGGGGGTGATTTACCTGTATGTAAGTTTTCATTTTGGGACTGGACTTGCCCTTTAAGCTCTTTCCAAACCTGCACCTCCCTACTGTAGGGGTCACACTTGCTTGTACCCTGGGTTTTCATATGCTGGCAGCTGAATGGCTTGTGATCCAAGCTAATTAGATTTGTGCATGGCAAATGATGGTATTCAGCAGCCAGCAAGTGTCGTGAGATGGAACCTCCAAAGAGCATGCTGGGAAACACCAACATCGAATGACACAGATTAGTGTCAAGCAAGGCAAGTTTATTTCACAGGGAGAAAATAGAGAGAAGTAATGAAACCCAAAGACATGCAATTATATTACATGAATTACGTTTCCCTATCTATTATCTTTGCTTATTTGTGCCCCCGATGGAGGTGTATGTAATGTTTATCATTATCTATACAGAGCAGAATTAACATAATGTATTTTTAGGTATTGACTATTTTTATAAATAAAACTAAAGTCTCATACACACGTGCAATAGCAGGGGCCGACCCGCCATGCCAATGTGCTTTTTGGACAAGGATCATGCCATGTATGGACCCCGATGAAGATTCGCCCAGCAGATCATCAAGGAGCCTTGACCGGTTGTTTCATCTGACAAAGCGCCCATTCACGGCCAAAAGCCAAGGCCCCACTTATGCGGTTTTTTTTGGCATTTGCGTGCGCGTTTTGCACACACGATAGTGCATGCAATTTGGTCATAATAGAAATCGTGGAACGCGAAAATCGTCACGATTTCCTATGCGCGTGCGAATGTGCATCTGTTCGCGTTTTGATAACGCATGCGTTCACCATTTTTGGTGCATTAACGCATGCATTGCCATAACGCAAAATGGTGAAATAGCCTGTGCAAAACACACAAACTAAAAACGCACAAGAATCGTGCATGCAATTGTGTGCAATAATGCTCGCGATTTAGTGCATTCTAATGGGGCCATGCTCTTAGAAGCTAAGAGAAGGATTTTGTAGATAATGCGTTGTTTAATGGGGAGCCAGGTGGGTAAATACAAGTATTTTTATTTTTGTGTTTTTATTTTGTAAATTTAAGACATTTATTCAGAAACTAATTGTGTGTCTGTGTGTAACGTTTGAGTGTATTCAATAAAGTCGTAAGAGGCCTCAGCGTGATTCTTGGTTTCACAGCTCCTCGACTATCTACCCGTATATACTAGAGTATAAACCGTCCCGAGTATAAACCGAGGTACCTATTTTTGCCTGAAAAAAGGAATAAAACTGTTGACTAGAGTATAAACCGAGGTGTTCTGCAAACTTTCTAAACCACCCCACCCCTCCACTGTACAGACCTATTAGCCCACCCCTAAACCCCTCATACACAAGAATTACTTACTGGATATGATGAGGGCAGATTCAGAAGGTACAGAGTCCTCGATCCTCTATGTACATCTGGGATGCAGTCAGGAAAAAAGAAGCCTACCAGTTGGAGATTGGACCATTCGGTGAGGAGCGAGCAGACCGGAGAAGTTACGGTAGAGGTGCAGGCAGGACCATTCGGTGAGGAGCGAGCAGACCGGAGACCAGGACCGGAGCAGTTACGGTAGAGGTGCAGGCAGTATGCTGATGACGTAAGTGATATGCGCGGGCACGTAAGTTACGCGCGTCCAATCTCCAACTGGTATGCTTCTTTTTTGTCCGTACAAAACTTAATCTGTGTGTGACCCGAGTATAAACCGAGGTAAGGTTTAAAAGGTATTTTTTAAACCTAAAACCCTCGGTTTATACTCGAGTATATACGGTATTTTCCTGTAAAGTGGCAGGACATTCATTCTAAAAAAGGGATGGACTCGAATTCGATCACAGTTCAGATTCAGATTTTACGGATCTGAAAACTTTTCAGATTTTTTTGAGGTGAGGATTTTTCGGAATTTATAGAATTAGTGGAAATGACTATGAACCCTCGATTCCGTATGTACAGTAAAAGTTAAGCATGGTACACACCATGTCAGTCGCAGCAATAGTGGCCTCGGCCATCAGTTTGCCGCGACCGGGCATATCGTCCTCATAGAGGCCCGCAAGATCAGCCGTAGTTTTTCAACCTGTCCGATCATGCAATTGTCTGATTCGGACAAAAGAAGGAATGGTCGGTTGCGTCCGAACACCCACACAATTATTTCAGCCCAATCGACTGATACACTGAACTATCGGCCATGCTATTGCTTCCCTTTGACCTTAATGGGTCCTTTTCAGATTTTCAGATTTTGTCTGAAAATTTGAAATCGGAACTAATTTTACGAAGTTTGGACATCTCTAATTATAAATAACATCACTTTTCTACAGATATCTCAGGAATCAGTAAGGTGATAGCCAAAAACTATTGTTGTTAATACTATTCACAATGTGAACCAATTATTCCAATCACAGCTGCTCCATCTGTATCATGATATGATATAACGAATAAAAATGCTAAATCTTCAAACCTAATGTATTCAGGCATAATCCAGAATTTTAGTAAAAAGCAATTTGGCGCTTTCTGTGTGTTAGCACGCGTTATTTACATTGTGATTCATAATTGACCGGCCACTCGCTCCTCCTTCAGCCGAGTATTCAGTCAGTCAGTCAGTCGTGTACAGAAACGGGCTTGTTATCTACATTACTAATACAGGCAGGGAGAGGGAAATGGGGAGGGCAGTGGAATACAGGAAGTCACTCAGTGACATCACTGAGTGACTGTAATATAGATTCTTGCCCATGCACCTCCCCATTGAAATGCCAGAGCCGTAAGTATTATATTACGGTAATTTATAATTACAGTTATCGTATATTACTATAAGCTTTGGGCAAATTAGGCTGAAAATATCACAACAGTGTAGGGCACCAGAATTACTGATATCCAAGCAAAGGTATGGGGTCCTTCCTTTTAAGCGCTGTAATGTAGGAGATAGGCATAAAAGCCTCGTGTGCATAGGTGCCTGGTCTGTTCCCTGCTGACCTTCCCTCATTCTAATAAATCCATTGTGCACACATAGGACTGAAAAGAAGCCAGCTGTGCAGCTGAGAACATGAAGTGCCCAAAAAACAAAATGCCCATCATTTACAAGGCACCGTCTGCTTAGAAAGAATACTGATAGGTAAATATAGTCACTGCTACTAATAGAATGGTTTGCATTAACAAAGCTGATGTCCATTAAGTAAAATGCAGTTTCTATGTCAGCTTTTTCTAATAAATACCTGTGTAATATTATCTACATTGGGTTATCCTGTGTCACTGTATAGAAGAGTAAATATTACAATTACAAGGCCTCAACAAGAAACTATTGAAAATTGATTTCAGAAGCTCCAATTATATCCATAACTGGGGAAATGTGTAAACCTGCAATTTTTCTTGAATGAAGAAACCTGTGAAGTTTTACTAGGATTAAAGAGGAACTTTGCATCCAGAAACACATCCATTAAAATAACATGATACAGTTTGTTTATCTGTTACTGTGATTTATAATCTGCTTAATTACCTCCGGGGATGGTCTTCTTCATTTAATTATGTTTTTGTTGCATTGTGAGTTAACTGGTAATAGGTTTATGGTGCCAATCCATACAGTTTACCTGACAGACTAACCCCGACTGTTTTTCCGGATCTTCTTTGTGACCAACATACGATCGCAAAATGAATGGTAATGAACAGGACCTTGTGATCGTATGTCAGCCGCAAATAAGACCCGGAAGTTCCTCCAGATTGTTGTATGCCATGGGATCGTCTGCCAGGTAAGCTGTATGTAGGGCACTTACACTGACAACATATTATGGGGGAAATGTGTTTCTTTCTTTTTAAACCATCTGGGGATATGCAGCTACTGGGATTGCCTGATAAAATCTTGGAAGGATCCCTTGGATTCTGAGACAGTACTAATGATTGGGATGCTTTATGTTAGGACTCCACAATCCAAAGGAAAATTTATCCCTTGGCCAGGGGGCCTTGAAATCCTTTGCAGTCGCAGATTGTGCAGTGCCACAGTTACACCAAATCATTACCTGAATGCTTATGCTTAAAGGACAACTCCTCTTTAAAACATATGACATATCATACTTTGTCCCATGATTTTTACTGTATGCCTGCTATGCTTCTGGGTGCCTCATGGAAACTGAGCAATTTAGAAACTTGTACTGAGCCTGTATTGAGCCGGGCCTGCTCAGAAGTGGCAGACGGGATTAACATTCAGTCATTGGCTGTGATGCAACTGTCAAATCCATAACTGACAGTTGCTATACTGAAGAACCATGAAGCAGAAAACAGGGGAAACAGGACATTGAGCACGGATTTCAGGTAGACTTATATATTTCACATTTCAAACTATTACCATTAGGGTTTGGGGGGGTGATTTACCTGTATGTAAGTTTTCATTTTGGGGGCTGGACTTGCCCTTTAAGCTCTTTCCAAACCTGCACCTCCCTACTGTAGGGGTTACACTTGCTTGTACCTGGGTTTTCATATGCTGGCAGCTGAATGGCTTGTAATCCAAGCTAATTAGATTTGTGCATGGCAAATGATGGTATTCAGCAGCCAGCAAGTGTTTGTGAGATGGAACCTCCAAGAGCATGCTGGGAAACACCCAATCGAATGACACAGATAAGTGTCAAGCAAGGCAAGTTTATTTCACAGGGAGAAAAATAGAAAGTAATGAAAACACAAAGGGGCATATTTATAAAGGATTGTCTTTTTCGCCAAATAATTAGCGCAGCACATCGCAGCGAAAAATGCGCCATTAGGGCTTCGTTTCGTCTTATTATAAAAAAGCGAAAAAAAAAAAACACTTCGCGGCTGAAAAAGGCGAACGGGGCCGATATAAGAGCGAAAAGTATCGCAGCGAAAACTTAACGCATCTAAGAAGACTGCATTGTGTGAAAACCATTCGAAACCAGAAAAGCCCACAGAAAATGATGTCAAGTTCAAAAGGGCACCTCACATTACCAAGAAGTCAGCCATGTCTTATTTAGTCAATCTTCTTAGAATTTCTCAATTGGAATACAATTTTCTTTTGCACTGCACATTCGCCTTTCTAATGCGCGTTCGGCTTTCTAATGTGCGTTCGCCTTTCTAATGTGCGTTCGCCTTTGTATGCGCGTTCGCCTTTCTAATGCGCGTTCGCTTTTCCAAGGCATATTCCATTATAATGTGCGTTCGCCTTTCTAATGTGCGTTCGCCTTCTAATGCACGTTCGCTTTTCAAGGCATATTACATTCTAATGCGCGATCGCCTTTCTAATGTCGCTTTTCCAAGGCATATTACATTCTAATGCGCGTTCGCCTTTCTAATGTCGCTTTTCCAAGCATATTACACTCTAATGCGCGATCGCCCTTCTAATGCGCGTTCGCTTTTTCAAGGCATATTACCCCATTAGAATGCCTTTTCGCTCAAACAATGACTTTTCACCACCTTCAGGGGGCGCTAATCTTTTGTCTCTTTTTAACGCAAAAACCACCTTTCGCTCTTTTATAAATCGCGTTATGCCTTTTTGCTCCTTTTCGCTAAAATTACCATTGCGAAGTAAGGCGAAAAGGGTTTAGCGATAGCTCGCGGAAACGGTTTCGCCATTCGTTAACGCTACCTTTATAAATAGCGTTAACTGTCTTTTTGGCGAAAAACCACGCGAAAAGCGAATGCGAAAACATTTCGTACTTTTCGCTCTTTTATAAATAATGCCCCAAAGACATGCAATTATATTACATGAATTCGTTTCCCTATCTATTAGCTTGCTTATTTGTGCCCTGATGGAGGTGTATGTAAGACCTGCTGCTGAATACTTTGGCTGCTTAAACCTGACTTAACCCCTTTTACCAATAAAACTTAATTATAATTAAGATGAACAAGCAGACACACAAAACTTTTTTAGGTGAAAAAATGGCCACGCTTTATTGACACATTATAACATCATGTGATCAATTAATTAGCCAAATTTTAATTATGCATCTTGCATATTAGATGTAAAAATCCAACTAGCCGTAGCCAATGTAAATGCCAAGCCTCTGGATCCCCAGAGGGCATGTAACGGCTCCCACATCCTTGCAAGGATGCCCCCCGCCGCTGTGACTCCAACAACATAAAACACTATCCCCTCATAAAATACAGGGAGGGAGGGTGGGGAAAACTCCTCCTGCTAGCAATTTCCAACAAAATGGCGTCTGCCGCTCGTGGCCCGCCCCCTTTATCCCAGCGGTGACGTCCCGCTCCGTCCCGTCTCCCGCCCTCTTCCCGGCTCTCGCGAGCCCGGCCGTGGCACTCCGTGAGTGCGCCGCGACGTAGTGACGTCACGGCTCTGGCCGCGACGAAACACCATCTGCCCAAGGAAAGGGGCGTGTTTTGATAAATTAAAAACTAAAGTCTCATACACACGTGCAATAGCAGGGGCCGACCCGCCATGCCAATGTGTTTTTGGACAAGGATCATGCCATGTATGGACCCGATGAAGATTCGCCCAGAGATCATCAAGGAGCCTTGACCGGTTGTTTCATCTGACAAAGCGCCCATTCACGGCCAAAAGCCAGGCCCCACTTATGCGGTTTTTTTTGGCATTTGCGTGCGCGTTTTGCACACACGATAGTGCATGCAATTTGGTCATAATAGAAAAGTGGAACGCGAAATCGTCACGATTTCCATGAGCGTGCGAATGGGCATCTGTTCGCGTTTTGATAACGCATGCGTTCACCATTTTTGGTGCATTAACGCATGCTTGCATAACGCAAAATGGTGAAAAGCCTGTGCAAAACACACAACTAAAAACGCACAAGAATCGTGCATGCAATTGGTGCAATAATGCTCGCGATTAGTGCATCTAATGGGGCCATGCTCTAGAAGCTAAGAGAAGGATTTTGTAGATAATGCGTTGTTTTTATGGGGAGCCAGGTGGGTAAATACGAGTATTTTATTTTTGTGTGTTTTTATTTTGTAAATTTAAGACATTTATTCAGAAACTAATTGTGTGTCTGGTGGTAACGTTTGAGTGTATTCAATAAAGTCGTAGAGGCCTCAGCGTGATTCTTGGTTTCACAGCTCCTCGACTATCTACCCGTATATACTAGAGTATAAACCGCCGAGTATAAACCGAGGTACCTATTTTTGCCTGAAAAAAGGAATTAAAACTGTTGACTAGAGTATAAACCGAGGTGTTCTGCAAACTTTCTAAACCACCCCACCCCTCCACTGTACAGACCTATTAGCCCACCCCTAAACCCCTCATACACAAGAATTACTTACTGGATATGATGAGGGGCAGATTCGGAAGGTACAGGGTCCTCGATCCTCTATGTACATCTGGGATGCAGTCAGGAAAAAAGAAGCCTACCAGGTGGAGATTGGACCATTCGGTGAGGAGCGAGCAGACCGGAGAAGTTACGGTAGAGGTGCAGGCAGGACCATTCGGTGAGGAGCGAGCAGACCGGAGACCAGGACCGGAGCAGTACGGTAGAGGTGCAGGCAGTATTACTGAGCGTAAGTGATATGCGCGGGCACGTAAGTTACGCGCGTCCAATCTCCAACTGGTATGCTTCTTTTTTGTCCTACAAAACTTAATCTGTGTGTGACCCGAGTATAAACCGAGGTAAGGTTTAAAAGGTATTTTTTAACCTAAAACCCTCGGTATACTCGAGTAATACGGTATTCCTGTAAAGTGGCAGGACATTCATTCTAAAAAAGGATGGACTCGAATTCGATCACAGTTCAGATTCAGATTTACGGATCTGAAAACTTTTCAGATTTTTTTGAGGTGAGGTTTTTCGGAATTTATAGAATTAGTGGAAATGACTATGAACCCTCGATTCCGTATGTACAGTAAAAGTTAAGCATGGTACACACCATGTCAGTCGCAGCAATAGTGGCCCGGCCATCAGTTTGCCGCGACCGGGCATATCGTCCTCATAGAGGCCCGCAAGATCAGCCGTAGTTTTCAACCTGTCCGATCATGCAATTGTCTGATTCGGACAAAAGAAGGAATGGTCGGTTGCGCGAACACCCACACAATTATTTCAGCCCAATCGACTGACACTGAAACTATCGGCCATGGTATTGCTTCCCTTTGACCTTAATGGGTCCGTTTTCAGATTTTCAGATTTTGTCTGAAATTTGAAATCGGAACTAATTTTACGAAGTTTGGACATCTCTAATTAAAATAACATTCACTTTTCTACAGATATCCAGGAATCAGTAAGGTGATAGCCAAAAACTATTGTTGTTAATACTATTCACAATGTGAACCAATTATTCCCATCACAGCTGCTCCATCTGTATCATATGATATAACGAATAAAAATGCTAAATCTTCAAACCTAAATGTATTCAGGCATAATCCAGAATTTTAGTAAAAAGCAATTTGGCGCTTTCTGTGGTTAGCACGCGTTATTTTCACATTTGTGATTCATAATTGACCGGCCACTCGCTCCTCCTTCAGCGAGTAATTCAGTCAGTCAGTCAGTCAGTGTACAGAAACGGGCTTGTTATCTACATTACTAATACAGGCAGGGAGAGGGAAATGGGGAGGGGCAGTGGAATACAGGAAGTCACTCAGTGACATCACTGAGTGACTGTAATATAGATTCTTGCCACTGCACCTCCCCATTGAAATGCCAGAGCCGTAAGTATTATATTACGGTAATTTATAATTACAGTTATCGTATATTACTATAAGCTTTGGGCAAATAAGGCTGAAAATATCACAACAGTGTAGGGCACCAGAATTACTGATATCCAAGCAAAGGTATGGGGTTCCTTCCTTTTAAGCGCTGTAATGTAGGAGATAGGCATAAAAGCCTCGTGTGCATAGGTGCCTGGTCTGTTCCCTGCTGACCTTCCCTCATTCTAATACATCCATTGTGCACACATAGGACTGAAAAGAAGCCAGCTGTGCAGCTGAGAACATGAAGTGCCCAAAACACAAAATGCCCCATCATTTACAAGGCACCGTTCTGCTTAGAAAGAATACTGATAGGTAAATATAGTCACTGCTACTAATAGAATGGTTTGCATTAAACAAGCTGATGTCCATTAAGTAAAATGCAGTTTCTAGTTCAGCTTTTTCTAATAAAATACCTGTGTAATATTATCTACATTGGGTATACCTGTGTCACTGTATAGAAGAGGAAATATTACAATTACCAAGGCCTCAACAAGAAATTATTGAAAATTGATTTCAGAAGCTCCAATTTATATCCATAACTGGGGAAATTGTGTGTAAACCTGCATCTTTTTCTGAATGAAGAAACCTTGTGAAGTTTACTAGGATTAAAGAGGAACTTTGCATCCAGAAACACATCCATTAAAATAACATGATACAGTTTGTTTATCTGTTACTGTGATTATAATCTGCTTAATTACCTCCTGGGGATGTTCTCTTCATTTAATTATGTTTCTTGTTTGCATTGTGAGTTAACTGGTAATAGGTTATGGTGCCAATCCATACAGTTACCTGACAGACTAACCCCGACTGTTTTTCCGGATCTTCTTTGTGACCAACATACGATCGCAAAATGAATGGTAATGAACAGGACCTTGTGATCGTATGTCAGCCGCAAATAAGACCGGAAGTTCCTCCAGAATTGTGTATGCCATGGGATCGGTCTGCCAGGTAAGCTGATGTATGGGCACCTTTACACTGCAAACATATTATGGGGAAATGGTTTCTTCTTTTTTAAACCATCTGGGGATATGCAGCTACTGGGATTGCCTGATAAAATTGGAAGGATCCCTTGGATTCCTGAGACAGTACTAATGATTGGGATGGTTTATGTTAGGACTCCACAATCCAAAGGAAAATTTATCCCTTGGCCAGGGGGCTTGAAATCCTTTGCACGTCGCAGATGTGCAGTGCCATTACACAAAATCATTACTGAATGCTTATGCTTAAAGGACAACTCCTCTTTAAAACATATTGACATATCATACTTTGTCCCATGATTTCATTACTGTATGCCTGCTATGCTTCTGGGTGCCTCATGGAAACTGAGCAATTTAGAAACTTGTACTGAGCCTGTATTGAGCCTGGGCATGCTCAGAAGTGGCAGACGGGATTAACATTCAGTCATTGGCTGTGATGTCAACTGTCAAATCCATAACTGACAGTTGCTAACTGAAGAACCATGAGCAGAAAACAGGGGAAACAGGACATTGGCAGGATTTCAGGGTTAGACTTATATATTTCACATTTCAAACTATTACCATTTAGGGTTTTGGGGGGTGATTTACCTGTATGTAAGTTTTCTTTTGGGGGTGGACTTGCCCTTTAAGCTCTTTCCAAACCTGCACCTCCCTACGTAGGGGTTACACTTGTTGTACCTGGGTTTTCATATGCTGGCAGCTGAATGGCTTGTAATCCAAGCTAATTGATTTGTGCATGGCAAATGATGGTATTCAGCAGCCAGCAAGTGTTGTGAGATGGAACCTCCAAGAGCATGCTGGGAAACACCAACATCGAATGACACAGATAAGGTCAAGCAAGGCAAGTTTATTCACAGGGGAGAAAATAGAAGTAATGAAACACAAAGGGGCATATTTATAAAGGATTGTCTTTTTCGCCAAATAATTAGCGCCAGCACTCGCAGCGAAAATAGCGCCATTTAGGGCTTCGTTTCGTCTTATTATAAAAAAGCGAAAAAAAAACACACTTCGCGGCTGAAAAAGGCGAACGGGCGCGATAAAGAGCGAAAGTATCGCAGCGAAAACTTAACGCATCTAGAAGACTGCATTGTTGAAAACCATCGAAACCAGAAAAGCCCCATGAAAATGATGTCAAGTTCAAAAGGGCCACACATTTACCAAGAAGTCAGCCATGTCTTATTTAGTCAATCTCTTAGAATTTCTCAATTGGAATACAATTTTCTTGCACTGCACATTCGCCTTCTAATGCGCGTTCGGCTTTCTAATGTGCGTTCGCCTTTCTAATGTGCGTTCGCCCCTTGTATGCGCGTTCGCCTTTCTAAGCGCGTTCGCTTTTCCAAGGCATATTCCATTATAATGTGCGTTCGCCTTTCTAATGTGCGTTCGCCTTCTAATGCACGTTCGCTTTCCAAGGCATATTACATTCTAATGCGCGATCGCCTTTCTAATGTCGCTTTTCCAAGGCATATTACATTCTAATGCGCGTTCGCCTTTTAATGTCGCTTTCCAAGGCATATTACACTCTAATGCGCGATCGCCCTTCTAATGCGCGTTCGCTTTTTCAAGGCATATTACCCATTAGAATGCCTTTTCGCTCAAACAATGACTTTTCACCACCTTCAGGGTCGCGCTAATCTTTTGCTCTTTTTAACGCAAAAACCACCTTTCGCTCTTTTATAAATCGCGTTATGCCTTTTTGCTCCTTTTTCGCTAAAATTACCATTGCGAAGTAAGGCGAAAAGGGTTTAGCGATAGCTCGCGGAAACGGTTTCGCCATTCGTTAACGCTACCTTTATAAATAGCGTTAACTGTCTTTTTGGCGAAAAACCACGCGAAAAGCGAATGCGAAAACATTTCGCTACTTTTCGCTCTTTTATAAATATGCCCCAAAGACATGCAATTATATTACATGAATTACGTTTCCCTATCTATTAGCTTTGCTTATTTGTGCCCTTGATGGAGGTGTATGTAATGACCTGCTGCTGAATACTTTGGCTGCTTAAACCTGACTTAACCCCTTTTTACCAATAAAACTTAATTATAATTAAGATGAACAAGCAGACACACAAAACTTTTTTAGGTGAAAAAAATGGCCACAGCTTTATTGACACATTATAACATCATGTGATCAATTAATTAGCCAAATTTTAATTTATGCATCCTTGCATATTAGATGTAAAAATCCAACTAGCCGTAGCCAATGCTAAATGCCAAGCCTCTGGATCCCCAGAGGGCATGTAACGGCTCCCACATCCTCTGCAAGGATGCCCCCGCCGCTGTGACTCCAACAACATAAACACTATCCCCTCATAAAATACAGGGAGGGAGGGTGGGGAAAACCTCCTCCTGCTAGCAATTTCCAACAAAATGGCGTCTGCCGCCTCGTGGCCCGCCCCCTTTATCCCAGCGGTGACGTCCCGCTCCGTCCCGTCTCCCGCCCTCTTCCCGGCTCTCGCGAGCCCGGCCGTGGCCACTCCGTGAGTGCGCCGCGACGTAGTGACGTCACGCGCTCGGCCGCGACCGGAAACACCCATCTGCCCAAGGAAAGGGGCGGAGCTACACCATAGCTGCGGTGGACTACAGCTCCCAGCATCCACCGCGGGGAGGGCCGCCACAGGTCAGCCGCTCCGCCCCCCTAACCCGGGACGGAGCTACCAGACCTGCTGCTGAATACTTTGGCTGCTTAAACCTGACTTAACCCCATTTTACCAATAAACTTAATTATAATTAAGATGAACAAGCAGACACAAAAAACTTTTTTGGGTGAGAAAATGTCCACAGTTTTATTGACACATTATAACATCATGTGATCAATTAATTAGCCAAATTTTAATTTATGCATCCTTGCATATTAATTAGATGTAAAAATCCAACTAGCCGTAGCCAATGCTAAATGCCAAGCCTCTGAATCCCCAGAGGGCATGTAACGGCTCCCATATAACCTCTGAAAGGATGCCCCCCGCAACCAGGAGTTGCTGTATGCCTACACGGAACTCCGTCCGCCGCCCAACAAATACAATGCCTGCTCGATCCCATACTGCAATCCTGCCAAAAAGATATTGAGCCCGATATCATTCAGATGAACCCCGTCCTGCCTCATCAGGGACCTGATATCGCCCTCCAACTGGCGGTGCCTGACTACTACACCCCCTTGGTATCTCACAAATCTGGAGATTCTAGTATTGAGAACCCTCCTGGCCTTTTCCACCGCCCCTTGATCTTTTGCCCCTTGCTAATGCACTCTAGGAACAACCTCTAACCACACCAATACCAGTTCTCCAAATAAAGGGCGGAAACGCTGTAAATCTGCCTTCATTAAGAATAAAAGGTCAGATAGGCGGTTTCGACAGAAGTCATTCCCAGCGGCGTGAATAACCAATACTGTGGGCCCCGGGTCGGCTCTGCTGATGTTCACTACTTTCAGCAGCACTTGACTCCACACTAAACCCCTAATCCCTTTCCAGAATAGAGAAGCCGTTTGAAATCCCAAGTTTCTTCCTCCGGGTCGTGTCTCCGCTCTCTGTGCCGCCCAGAAGAGATACGAGTGTCCCACTAGCCAAACTGAAGGTTGGCTGACACCTGAAATAGAAACATTCAATTAATGACCAATTCGGGACATATGTACCTCACCACGCAGTTAGATCTCCACCTCCCCAGCCTGCGAACCCTATCCTCGGAAAAACCTAAAGAATTTGCCTCTGTCGCTGCTCCTATACTGAAAGAATGAGTGCCGAATTTATATGGTTGAAGACCCAACTGACCTAGGGCTTTATGCTTGATGTAGTATTGCCTCAAATTGATACCGAGACAATGGAAGGCCATCCTGGTGTGCTAGAAATGACACTGATGTCTAATGGCTTCAAAATTAGCAAGCTTTAACTGGGCACCCAGGGACAACAGGGGGGATATGGAAAACCAACTCCCTTCACCAAAAGGGTCTGTCTTAGATCTCTTTATCCTGACCCTTACTGATGTTGGTGACAAATATCGTCTGCCAACAGGCCACCCGGTCTTTTTGAACTGGCTGATACCAACTCGCCCAATCTCATGGCCCCAAAGAAGCCAAAATGACGCTAGCTTCAAATAGTTTGCCTCATAATCAGAATTACACAACGTATGTAGCGTTTCACAAGCCTTATAGCAGGTTAAAAGTAATCGGCCCGCTTGGCGTTATTAGCCACCTGTTCTTTTTTCCAACCTTTTAAAATGATTAACAATGAATTCCCTGGAGACGTCTCTCCCACCCAACATTCTGAAAAAAGAATGACAAACCTGCCTTCTTTGTTGGGCTAAACCACGAACTCGCTAGTAAGATCTACAGGGTGGGCACACACACAGAGACGAATTTTCAATCATAAAGGAAACCTAACAAAGGACATGGTAGACGACCGAGGTTGTAAATAAGTGAGAAAGAAGTTAGTACAGAACAGAAAGGCAAGTAATGAAAACGTGTTAGGAACTGGTTTACGAAATAGCATAACAGTCCAGAAATGAACTAATTTCGAATAGGGAACAAGATGTGGCAAACACACATGGGGAGACATCTGATCATAATTAGTACATTGCCTGTCCAACTGACAACCCGAATTAAATGAAAACAGTTGGGTGAATCGGAAGCAGGCGGAAGGCCACCTCAAATGTCTGATTTTCTAACAACGCCCCCACCCAGCTTTCTTACCAAATGGATTGCCTTATCGAAGAAACATAGGAGACAGATGACTCCTCCTTAGAAATGCCGTCATTCACCGAGCTCCTTCAGGTATGATAAGTGATGGATTAAGCGGAATTTACCGCTCTCCTTCTTTGGCACTAAACCCAAAGGGGAATACTGACATTGTAAAAGGGGGGGGGCCGGCAAACGGGCCCGCTTTGCGCCCTAGCTTAACTTCCACCATAATCTTTTCCGGCCACTTCCGGCATATCCTTAACCGACTTTAAATTTTGGCGAACTTGGGTAACTCCGAAAACTCAAATGGGGATCTGAAACTTGTTTAAACCCCTCCCTGATGAGCCCCAGTACGTTTGGGGCTGTCCGAGATTTTTTAAAGCACTTTGAGGCAGAGTGACCTCCTCCGCCACAAAAGGAGCAAGCGTGTTTAAACTTGGAAGTGTCCCCAAACTGCAGTTGCCCTCATTAAACAAACCAGCAGGTGCCGGTATCTCTTGGCTCCGGAGGGCTGAAAGTACTGGTTGAGGGCATCGAGCTCTGACCTGGGAAAGTCCTATGGGTGCCTCTGAGCCAACATGATTCTTAGCCAAGAATCGGTGGCGCTTGATGTTCCAGCCCATTTCTGGCTGACTGCTAAGCGCGCCTAAACTCTTCATCATACTGGTACCACGCGGTCCCGCCATGTGTTTGTACGCTCCGAATATCATGTCCAAATACACAAATAATTCGGAGCATTTTTGAGGGGCTTTGACCGATAACCCCGGTCAAACACAGAAGGCTTGTAGCCAATTCCCGAAAGTTTTTGCCACCTTGGCTTCCTTTCCCTTTTTCCGTCCTCACTATCTCTTTGTCGACAGTTACCATGTCCGTATGCTTGTGAAGGTTCTCATTCATCCAGGTCATGGTATATCTGTTGTATTCAATTATATCAACTGGACTTGACGTGTAACACCTGGCTGTGATATGCTAATGGGATTTTCCAGGGTACATAATTGCCCACAGATTCTTGTACATTCTGAATTGAGAAAGCCAGTCGGGATGACTAGCAAAGTCTCAAGAACTACATTTCAAGTTCAGTTGAGATAAATTGATACAACAGATATACCATGTGTAGTAATCAAGGACCATATGTCAACAAAATCGTTCCGCCATATTTTCCTTATTTCCCAGACAAATGTACCCCCAGCGGGCTAACCCCGCAAAAATAGGATTCCTTCAGAGCCTCCACTGAAGGAACCACGGGCTCAGGCGGGAGTACTGTCGCTCCCCCTGGCTGGGCTCAACGTTGACCCAGTGGCATAGTCTCAAGACTTGCACCAACTCACCCCCACACACACCGCTGGTGTTACCCAAGACCCCAGCACAGGTGTACTCACCAGTTCCAGTTGACTGCACAGCACTGGTACTTGCCCCTTCGCGTCCCTCTGAGTGCACCTGTTGTGGACAAGCCCCTCTCGGTCTGTAGGAGACTCCCTCCTGGGATCACGATCAACCGGCGGCTGGTGGTGACCTCCTGCCTGATGTGGATGAGCGAGATGCCCTTGACCTCTGCCTCTGGAGTGGGATTGCGCTGTCTATGGTCTCGCTTGACACTAGCAATGCTGCGACGTTCTTGCGCTGTTCCTTGCGCCAAGGAGCGACTGGCCTTCTCCACAGCCCCTTGATCTTGTGTCCCTTGCCAATGCACTCTAGGAACAACCTCTGACCAACACCAATACCAGTTCTCCAAATAAAGGGCAGAAATGCTGTAAATCTACCTTCATTAAGAATAAAAGGTCAGATAGGCGGTTTAGACAGAGGTCGTTCCCAGCGGCGTGAATAACCAATACTGTGGGCCCAGGGTCGGCTCTGCTAATGTTCACTACTTCCAGCAGCACTTATCTCCACACTAAACCCCTAATTCCTTTCCAGAATAGAGAAGCCGTTTGGAATCCCAAGTTTCTTCCTCCGGGTCGTGTTTCTGCTCTCTGTGCCGCCCAGAAATAGAAACATTCAATTAATGACCAATTCGGGACGTATGTACCTCGCCACGCAGTTAGATCTCCACCTTCCCAGCCTGTGAACCCTATCCTCGGAAAAACCTAAAGAATGTGCCTCTGTCGCTGCTCCTATTCTGAAAGAATGAGTGCCGAATTCATATGGTTGAAGACCCAACTGACCTAGGGCTTTATGTAGTATTGCCTCAAATTGATACCGAGACAATGGAAGGCCATCCTGGTGTGCTAGAAATGACACTGATGATCTAATGGCTTCAAAATTAGCAATTGCTTTAACTGGGCACCACAGGGACAACAGGGGGGATATGGAAAACCAACTCCCTTCACCAAAATGGTCTGTCTTAGATCTCTTTATCCTGACCCTTACTGATGATTGCGTGACAAATATATCATCTGCCAAGAGGCCACCCGGTCTTTTTGAACTGGCTGATACCAACTCGCCCACTCTCATGGCCCCAAAGAATGCCAACATGACGCTAGCTTCAAATAGTTTTGCCTCATAATCAGAATTACACAACGTATGTAGCGTTTTCACAAGCCTTAATAGCAGGTTAAAAGTAATCGGCCGCTTGGCGTTATTAGCCACCTGTTCTTTTTTCCAACCTTTTAAAATGGATTTAACAATGAATTCCTTGGAGACGTCTCTCCACCCCAACATTCTGAAAAAGAATGACAAACCTGCCTTCTTTGTTGGGCTACCAAACCTGCAGATCTCAGGTGTTCAAGGTAATCTATAATGGTTTGCAATCTAGCATGAGAGTGGGCCCACTATTTTTTCATCTGACAGAGGCACCTCAAACTTGCGCATTAAAAAATGAAAAGAGTTTAACAAAAAGGAACAATAATTAAAGTTAGCCGGGCCAATGAACAGAAAGTCGTCAAGATAATGTAAAACGTTTAAGGAACTGGTTTCATACGAAATAGCCCAGTCCAGAAATGAACTAAATATTTCGAATAGGGAACAGGATGTGGCACAACCCATGGGGAGACATCTGTCATAATAGTACATGCCGTCCAACTGACAACCCATTAAATGAAAACAGTCCGGGTGAATCGGAAGCAGGCGGAAGGCCACCTCAATGTCTGATTTTGCTAACAACGCCCCCACCCCAGCTTTTCTTACCAAATGGATTGCCTTATCGAAAGAAACATAGGAGACAGATGACTCCTCCTTAGAAATGCCGTCATTCACCGAGCCTCCCTTCAGGTATGATAAGTGATGGATTAAGCGGAATTTACCGCTCTCCTTCTTTGGCACTAAACCCAAAGGGGAAATCCTGACATTGTAAAAGGGGGGCTCGGCAAACGGGCCCGCTTTGCGCCCTAGCTTAACTTCCACCATAATCTTTTCCCTGGCCACTTCCGGCATATCCTTAACCGACTTTAAATTTTTGGCGAACTTGGGTAACTCCGAAAACTCAAATGGGGATTCTGAAACTTTGTTTAAACCCCTCCCTGATGAGCCCCAGTACGTTTTGGGGCTGTCCGAGATTTTTTAAAGCACTTTGAGGCAGAGTGACCTCCTCCGCCACAAAAGGAGCAAGCGTGTTTAAACTTGGAAGTGTCCCCAAACTTGCAGTTGCCCTCATTAAACAACCAGCAGGTGCCGGTACTCTTGGCTCCGGAGGGCTGAAAAGTACTGGTTGAGGGCATCGAGCTCTGACCTGGGAAAGTCCCTATGGGTGCCCTCTGAGCCAACATGATTCTTAGCCAAGAATCGGTGGCCTTGATGTTCCAGCCCATTTCTGGCCTGACTGCTAAGCGCCGCCTAAACTCTTCATCATACTGGTACCACGCGGTCCCGCCATGTGTTTTGTACGCTCCGAATATCATGTCCAAATACACAAATAATTCGGAGCATTTTTGAGGGGCTTTGACCGATAACCCCGGTCAACACACAGAAGGCTTGTAGCCAATTCCCGAAAGTTTTTGCCACCTTGGGCTTCCTTTCCCCTTTTTCCGTCCTCACTATCTCTTTGTCGACAGTTACCATGTCCGTATGCTTGTGAAGGTTCTCATTCATCCAGGTCATGGTATATCTGTTGTATTCAATTATATCAACTGGACTTGACGTGTAACACCTGGCTGTGATATGCTAATTGGGATTTTCCAGGGTACATAATTGCCACAGATTCTTGTACAAATCATTCTGAATTGAGAAAGCCAGTCGGATGACTAGCGAAACGTCTTCAAGAACTACATTTCAAGTTCAGTTGATATAATTGAATACAACAGATATACCATGTCCGTAGTAATCAAGGACCATATGTCAACAAAATCGTTCCGCCATATTTTTTCCTTTATTTCCCCAGACAAATGTACCCCCAGCGGGCTAACCCCGCAAAAATAGGATTCCTTCAGAGCCTCCACTGAAGGAACCACGGGCTCAGGCGGGAGTACTGTCGCTCCCCCTGGGGCTGGGCTCACAGTTGACCCAGCTGGCATAGTCTCAAGACTTGCACCAACTCACCCCCATCACACCCGCTGGTGTTACCCCAAGCCCCAGCACAGGTGTACTCACCAGTTCCAGTTGACTGCACAGCACTGGTACTTGCCCCTTCGCGTCCCTCTGAAGTCACCTGTTGTGGACACAGCCCCTCTCGGTCTGTAGGAAGCTCCCTCCTGGCATCACGATCAACCGGCGCTGGTGATGACCTCCTGCCTGATGTGGATGAGCGAGATGCCCTTGACCTCCTGCCTCTGGAGTGGGATCTGCGCTGTCTACTGGTCTCGCTTGACCTAGAGCAATGCCTGCGACGTTTCCTTCTGCGCTGTTCCTTGCGCCAACGCCTGTAGGACTCATCGCTACTGTCTGAGGATGAATACCTGCTCCTCCTTCTCCCATGCCTACGGCTACTTCCCTCTCTCCTAGGGTGGCTCCTCTCTCTAGATCGCCGTCTCTATGAGACTTCCCTCAATCTCACTGGGGCCAGCGTCACTCCTCTAAACGTGGACCTGGCATCCACAAACTCCTGCTCGCCCTTGTCAGACACCACCTCTTGCCTTATTGGCTGTGCATCCCGAGCTATGTCCCCTGCCGACGCTGCCGCTACAGCTGGGCGGGCAGTTCTGTGCAGCCCAGAGGCTTTCCCTCTACTTGCTGCTGGTATTGCAGCCACGGGCAGATTGGGCTCCTCAACCAGGGCAGGCAACGAGGCGCGATGGACCTCAGCCCTTGCGAGTTGAGAGGGATGGACAGTGTTGAAAGCCTTCAACAAAGCCTCCGTTGCTGCCCTGCGCCTGGGGGTATTAGTCCGTACCACCCTGGCTCCCCGTGGTCTGCGATAAGAGTGTGGGGGACTGGGACTCAAACGGACAGGGGCAATGGGCCTGCGTACGGGCCTGCCGGCCATCCGGCTGGCAGATCTAGTCTGGGGCCTTGCCCCAGCAGGGGGGTTACTAGCCGGTGTTCCCCCCTCCAAAATACCCTGCAGCCACCCAGCCCCCTCCATGTTGAGCCTCTCCCTTACCCTCTCCAGCATCTGGTCAGTCTCTGCCAGCCTCAATATTCCTAATCTCACTGTATTGCCTGTAGTTTGCGTTGCTCTGAGCAGGAGAGAGAGAAAACCTCCTCCTGCTAGCAATTTCCAACAAAATGGCATCTACCGCCTCGTGGCCCGCCCCCTTTATTCCAGCGGTGACGTCACCACATCTGCCCAAGGAAAGGGGCGGAGCCACGCCATAGCTGCAGCGGACTACAACTCCCAGCATCCACCGCGGGGAGGGCCGCCGCAGGTCAGCCACTCCGGCCCCCTAACCCGGGTCGGAGCTACCAGTTTATCATTATCTATACAGAGTAGAATTAACATAATGTATTTTTAGGTATTGACTATTTTTATAAATAAAACTAAAGTCTCATACACACGTGCAATGGCAGGGGCCGACCCGCCATGCCAATGTGCTTTTTGGACGAGGATCATGCCATGTATGGGCCCCAATGAAGATTCGCCCAGCGGATCATCAAGGAGCCTTGACCGGTTGTTTCACCTGACAAAGCGCCCATTCACGGCCAAAAAGCCTGTTTATACACATCATCTTTTGCTGGTTGCCTCCTGCATGTCTTTATGAGCCTTAAGGCTTAAAGGACAACAATATAAAAAAAAATAACATCCCCCCAATTTCACGTCCACACTTCCAGCAGTTGAAATCGCTTACTCACATTTACAACTGTGCTGCCCTCCAATAGATATCACATAGCAAAAATGAGTTCTAAAAGCCTGCCTCCTAGACGGCCCAGGACCATGATTAACATATCACTTGTCATTTGCTGGTGGGAATATCTGTTACAACCTCTCTCCTCCTCCTCTGCCAGTCAAACAAATTTGAATTGTCCTGTTGCTAGGATACAGCCTACATAATCAAGCAGATCAAGAATGGATGGAGGAGTGTTTTCTCGCATGCTAGATTTGAGTGACAGCTAGAGGCAGACAGAATCATTACGTCCCCTTCACAGCATGGCTAATTGAAGTCAGAGAGGCTCGAAATCAGGAAAATAATGTATGGGGAGGGCTGCACACCTTTACTCTTTCTAAAGCAATTATAAAAAAAAAATGCATTGAGGCAATATATGTATCGTTTAAACTAGTCAATCAGATAATACAGCCACAAGGTATCATGAGCTATTCCAATATAAAAACATGTTTTACAATAGTAAGTAATATGAAGTCTCACTGGATGTAATGTACTCACACTGTTTAAACCATACAATGTGTTTACAAACCTCACCATCACCAATAACCTTTCTGAGACCATCATATATAGACATGATCACAATGAAAGGCAATGCTCTGCAAAGCCCATTACAAAGGGCACTGTAGGGTGGTGCTCTGCACATATTGGTGTTAAATACATTATGTTCCATAGACGTGAAGAGATGTCAGGGATGGGACGTTCAGTGTCTAATGTAGCCAAGTTCTTGCATGTGGCTTTTTGCCACTTATTTGATGTCCAGAAGGCAAACCCCAATGTGTATGATTGTTTATTGCAGTGAATTCCCTGATGCAGACTGAGCGTGACTTCTAGTCTATCATTCCTTCTGTGTGAGGCCCTGTAACGTTAAGTAGAATACAGGTTTCAGTTTCATGAAAACATTGAATAAGGAAATTAAAGGCAAGTTATAATTAAAGGACAACTGTGTTTCAAAACAAGTTAGGTTTAAATGAAAGCCTGCAGTGTTTCCTTTACACTGAGCGAACAATCACATCTCTGGCTTCGCCCTGTGAGAAATGATATAGAGGTGAATGTTCAAACTTCCTGCTTCCAGTAGGTTGAGTGACATCACCTGACCTCTGCCGGACCTTTTCCCCAGGGAAGAAGCATGCTCAGTAAAGACTTATTGCTGGGGAATATCAGGAAGTACCTGAGGAAAAAATTGACAGTTAAGAAGGGGAACCTATTAATGCATGCAAAGGCTGGTCACATGACTACAAGCTGGTCACATGGCTAAAAACAGAAAGAGCTCAACCAGTAAGTTACATTGCTGAACTTTTGCAATAACTTCTCACAAATTTTATCTAGAGATGTGATTTAGTTGTGATTTAGATGTGATGGAAGTTTTTTTTTATATCATTCTTACTTGTTTGGAAGAATTTGAGACCACAGTTACCCTTTAACCACAAAACAAATGTACTAGTTGACTGGTTGATTGGTACACTAAATACGAGTCATCTCCACCCCCAAAATGTAATTTCTATTTGGATAGAAAACCCCCCCCCCCCAAACTATAAAATTCACAAAACCCAGGAATTCTGGAGAAACGTCCCCCCAAAACACTGAATTGCTTTGTGTCTGAATAAACTATACGTGTTCTCCCCCTTTGATCACCTGTTCTTCCGAGTAGCGTTCTGGATCCTCCCTCTGTTCTGCAGTGACTGGCCCTTTGGAATGGGGTTTGAATGGAGCAGTACTGGAGAAAACTAGTAGGTGTGTGAGTGTGCCTATGTATTACTATTTTTACTGCCTATCTATTACTGTTTTAGTCTATACTGAAGAGAGATAGTCAGCCATAACTAAACAGGTGATGTCACAATGTCACAGTAGCACTGGTACTTCATGTCTTGGTGCCCAGTTGGTATTTCTGCATTCCATTTTCCAGGCCAGTTATTTCCTGCCTAAACTGGCTCTAATAGAGGTCACTAAGATACTGTAACCATATAAAACACAAGGTCACAGTCTGATAGACGGTGTGCAGCTTCCAAAAAATGTTTTTTTGGGGGTCATATACGGAGAGCCACTATCAGCTTTTTATGTCTTAAAGCTGCATTAAACAATGTACCCATGTTTAACATGGCTGTTAAGAGCAAGTCAACAGCAGTTGCGGTGGTGAGCAAAAACAGGCTTGGGCAACCAATGCACCAAGCCAATATTGTCTTTTTAGGGTGGAATCTTTTAAGCCAGGAAATAACCCCATTCACAATGCATTGGCTCAGTGCATTGCCTTACAGGGGCAATAGAGAGCTATGGTGACTTTCTATACAGCGCCTTATTTTTGTCTCTGAACTCTTGGTTTGGGAAAACAATGGTGACTAAGTGACAGATTATAAAAGTGGCACTTACAATACATGGGGATATGATCACTTAGTACAAAATATAAATGGGCCATACAATAAACTCTCTGGTGCATTGTTCACCAATAGGTCCTACCAGAGGACACATCGACATACTTTAAGATTGGAAGAAAAGAAGTTTCATCTTCAGGTTAGGAAAGTTTTATTTACAGTGAGAACGGTGGAACTATCTTTCAGCAGATGTGGTAATGACTAGAAATGGCCGAACTTCATAAAGTTCGGTTCGTTTTTGAACTTCAGTAAAAGTTTGTAAGTTCTAAAGTTTGAAAACAGACCCATCTAAGTCAATGGGGAGTTATAGTTCGAAAAGTTTGAATGTTTTAGAGATAAACTAACAATGATAACTTAATGTAAATGACTGTGGCACCTGGTCTGGGGGAACATTTTACTATCACCAAAACCTGTTTAAACACTCCTTACTTTATGATCGGGCACTTGTCGGGTTTGCACAAGCTACATTCGAGGGTCACGATAAATTCGAAGGTTACCGAACGGTACTTTTGAAGGTTAGCGAAAATAGATCCATAAATTTGAGGATTATCGAAAACGAACAATGAATTTGAGGGTTACCGAAAGTAGAAGGCTACATTCGATGATTAGCTAACGATACATTCTAGGGTTAACGAAAATGATCTATACTTTTGAGGGTTACTGAAAACGATCGATACTTTCGAGGGTTACAGAAAATCGAAGGCTACATTCAAGGGTTAGTGAACGATACATTCTAGCGTTAACAAAAACGATCTATACATTCGAGGGTTACCGAAACCAAACGATACTTTTGAGGGTTACCAAAAATCGAAGGCTACATTCAAGGGTTAGCAAACGATACATTCTAGGATTAGCGAAAACGATCCATACATTCGAGGGTTACCGAAAACAAAATACTTTCGAGGGTTACCGAAAGATACATTCTAGGGTTAGCGAAAATAGATCCATAAATTCAAGGTTTTAGAAAACGAATGATAAATTCGAGGGTTACCGAAAGTCAAAGGCTACATTCTAGGGTTAACGAAAACAATCCATACAATCGAGGGTTACCGAAAATGTAGGCTACATTTGAGGGTTAGCGAAAACAATCTATTCAAGGGTTACTGAAAACGAACAATACTTTCGAGGGTTACCGAAAATCGAGGGCTACATTCGAGGGTTAGCGAATTATACATTCTAGGGTTAGCAAAAACGATCCATACAGTCAAGGCTTACTGAAAACGAATGATACTTTCGAGGGTTACCGAACGATACATTCTAGGGTTAGAAACGGCCTGTAAATTCCATACTTATTGAATTTATGATAATTATCGAAAATACAGGCGCAAGCCCGAAAAAACTAACTAGTTTGAGCACGAACTAGTTAGAATAGTTCGAGTTCGTCCAACCTCATAAAGTTCAGCCCAAACTCGGGTTCGATTTCGGTTTTGTGTCCATCTCTAGTAATGACAAGTTCATTGAATAGCTTTAAAAGTGGGCTAGATAAGTTTCTTAAACTAAAATATATTGAGATTTACTGGTATGTAAAAAGTTCTGGTTGATCCATGTATACTTTCTGATTTCTTTATTTGGATCATCTGTTATGTAGGGTTCATGAGTAAAGCCTACAGTAGTGTAACTAGGAATAACTGGGCCCCCCAGCTAAACTATAATGTGGCCCTATCCCTACTTCATCTACAGTGATTTTCTGGGAGGAGGCTACATCTGTCATAGGAAAAATAAGATGGTGTCCCTCTAGCTCCCGGGCTCCCCTGCTCCCTGGTAGTTATGCCCGTGGTAGGCTAGAAGGTCGGACTAGATAAACATACATGTATGTCTTTATTCAATCTCCAATACTATGTTACTATGTAAAAAAAATACTACAAACTGTTATTGGCATCATTTATTGTGCAGGGTGCAAGGCTGCATAGTCTATGGATGAAGGTTATTGTTCTGATTTTCAGATGGACAACTGTCTTTTAACCACAAATAACTATATAACTGTGTACTGAGCTTTCCTTAATATATGAATACATTTAATTTGATTCCTGTGAACGATAACTCACCGTTGTTTCCTCCTTTGCTGGTGGGTTACGTAACAGAATAGAAACAGGTGCAAAGAGGATGTTCACCAAACCAACAATTCGCATTAACCAGGGGAATCCTATAGTCTTAGCAATGGCTCCACCAACAGAAGGTCCTGATGGGGTAGTTAAAAATTATTTAAATAAAAATAACAAATAATGGAAGAACCAATCTGGATTGAAACTACAAGAAGCCACACATTAGCCAATCAGGAGTATTGCTCAATTTGGAAATAAATCCGAAATTGAAGGATGTGGAATTTGATTCATAACCCAGCAGGACAATTATCTAGGTCTGATTCTGCCACCAAGAGGACCAAAGAAATGCCCTTATAAACCACAAACTTCTAATTTAAGTGATGTCACCTGCCTTAAAGGGCATCTATAGTGAAAAACACATATTATTGCCCCATTGCAAAGTGCTGCCTTCCTCCTACCTCTGTCAGTGACTCTGTTTTTCCATGGTGTCAGACCTCTCTGCAGCACCACCCCCCCTCTGTTACCTCCTCCATGTCTCAACTCCGGCTGCCTTACAAGCTTATCATGTGCAGTAGAAGTTAAAAGTTCAACATCCTGAAAAACACACCCACACACAGTGGCCAATAGAAAGCAAGCTGTCCTGGAGACACTGAAGAGAAGGGAGAACAGTAGTTTACTGCTGCAATACGATCTCTCTTTTTGTGACCCATCATCAAATAGAGAAAGCTATCAAGAAGAGGGGTCAAGTGCAGCCTTATCTTTGCAGTCAAAGCTACCTCTCTCCCCCTGCTAATGTTCTGTTTGTAACAGTAGGGAAGAGGGAGGGACTTGAGCAGGAAAGAGGGTGACATCACAGGAATTTGATTGACAGTACAAGTAGGAGTAGAGGAATGCAATCATGTCTTCTTCTAATTTGTGTATCTCAGGACACAGAAGGAAACTGAAGAAAGTGAAGACACTTAGGGGGTTGGGGAGAATTATAGAACACATGGAAGGAAAGAAAAAAAAGTAAATTTTCCCACTATAGTTGCCCTCTAAGTTATTCCAAACATAAAATAAACATGCCCTGCATTTACTATCAGGCTTACCATTAACACTCTACTCATCTTCCCAAGAGAGATACAGGCAGCTGAGTGGTGAGTGGACAGAGCTTCGCTCTATCTATCTCTCTCTCTCTCTCGCTTGGGTTAGACATTGCGTTAATGTGTATTAGCTTGAACTTCCTCTTTGTACTGGCATATAGTTTTTTTTAAAAAAAATCAGCAATTATATTTGCAGACAAGTGTAAAAATACAATTCATACCTATTGCAAATCCTAAACAATAAGCAATGTCTGTGATAGCGTACACCCCACCATAAACTGAGGAGTGTCGCAAGTCTACAAGAAACCCCATCATGGGTATCATAGAAATATCCACTAGTCCAACAGTTAGTCCCACTACAGCAATGGGGGCAATGAGACCATAAATATTGACAGCCAATGGCACCTGTTAACAGAAAGGATTGTAACATTAAAATATATTATACATTTTACATTTCATTTCTATAAATGGTAAGATTTGTTATCCTGTTAATGGATAGATCACCGGATACAGCTTAATGTTTTATGGGAGTGAAAATGCATCTTTCGTACAATTAAAAGAAATATAAGTGTGGGTGCAAATAAAGGCACAGTACATAATATTCTACTGACTAATTTTCTCATCCTTAAGGCTAGGCCTCACAAGCGCGTTTCAGATCCCATTTGCGATCTGATTGTGCTAGTGGAATCGCAGGAAATGTAGAGCCCTATGGGACCGGCCCAACTACATGCGCTGCAGTTCCCAGCACTATTGCAGAGCATGTGATCACCATTTTTGGTGCATATTGTATGCGCTCCGATAGGGCTCAATATTGGAAGCGCAGCGCACTGAATCACGCACGGGGGGCCCACAGCCTTGCACACTTTTTTCTTTTGCTCGTAGCACAATAGCTTTAAATGTGGGTAAGCTGAAGACTTGTACAAAGATACAATCAGCAATAAAAGATAAAACATAGCCAATTACAATGCCACAGGTAACATGCCACTGTGCTCACTCCATGTTATCATTTAGCAATGGTAACTTACTGTACATGGCTCTAAGACCTGGGAAATGGTCTGGGAAGCATGTACATATATCCAGAACTTTAAAAAAAATAACTTTCCTCACGATCGCACCGTTTTTCGAGCTTCCACATTCTATTTTCGAGTTGAGTTAGAAAATTCTAATTTTCAAGCAATTTTCGAGTTTTCAAAGAATTTTCCAAAATTTTGTAAAAAAATTATACAGTAACTTACTGTAAATGGCTCTGGGGAACAGACCAATCTGATTGTAACCAATTCTGATTCAAAAAGAATCTTATTGGTTAGTGTACCAATCAGATTCTTTCTGAAATAATGTTAATGTATCCAATCAGAATTGCTTACAAATAAAGTTGAAGGTTTAAAACCCTGCAGCTTGAAGCCCATTGTTTGCAAGGACTGCGGAACCATGCTGAAAGGTCGCTGACGTGGAGCTCCACTAATGGAGGGGGTAGGTGAACACTCTATTTTCTATATAGGTTATGGAGTGCTAAAGTCAAGGAACATCAATTCGAAATTTTTAGAATTAGCGAAAATTCAAAAATTATTAAAAGTTCGGAAGTTCAAAACTCGGAATAGTTCTGGTCCATTCGAACTGTTAAAGCTCGTGTTCAAGTTTGGGTCTAGTCCATCTCTAGTCATAAACTTCCTACTGTGCTTGTTCAGAACCCCCCCCCCCCGCGCATGTCCCTGGATTTCAAACATTCCCAACGGGCACCAGGCACGTACAGCGCCAGAAGTGCACTATACTGTAGGGGCTACATAGCACTGGCTGGCGCGTTGGTTTAACATCCAGACCCCTGTCTTGGTCCTTCAGAATTGGTTCATTTATTAACAAACGTTTACCGTAAATGTACGGCCACGGCCCTACATTATTGATAACGCTCGTTATCACTAAATTGCGATACTGCGTGTTTTTAAATAGGGCCCTTAGACCTCAACTTAACTTATCCAAAAAACTTATAGGGGGGTTAGTCCTTAAAAGGACTTTTGGGTCCCAAATTGTGTGAATAAAGGAGTAGTTAACAACAAGTGCTTGTCCACCACACAGAAATTCACACACACAAAGCTCAAAAGGCATAAAAAACACTTAAACTCCTACACTGTCAGGTCTCTACTAAACTCACTTTAACAAACTGACAAAATGGCGCCCGTCTAGCTTCCTTCGAATGCCCACGAGCGTGGGATCGGAAGATCCGCAATGGAACCGGGTTTGGATCTGCAATCCGGTCCATCTCCAGTTAGTATGCCAATCAGATTATTTCTGAAAGAATCTGATTGCATCCAATCAACATTTGTTACAATCAGATTAAATCTTTTTGTAACAATTTTCTGGAATAGAATGTGATTGGTTAGTATACCAATCAGATTCTTTCTGATCTAAAAATTCCGATTGTAACTAATCAGAATTGGTTACACTCAGATTCTTTCAGAAAGAGCCATTTACAGTTACTGTATCACTTTTACAAAATTTTTGAAAATTCTTTGAATTTCGAAATTTCCCAATTAAAAAAAATAAATAATTGATAAGCGTAATCCCGGAAAATCCGTGAGAACCCAGCCATCTCTAGTTGCAACATTGGTTTAAAGATGGGTTTGTGAAACTGTGTCATGGGGTACAATGCCATGCCTTTAAATTGGATTATTTATGTTAAATATGTAAAATATGTTATACAGGTACAATTATTGCACCTGAAGAAAGACCTGTTGGACTGAAACATGTTGTGCCACATCTCCAATTAATAAAGCATCACTGAAGCACTGCCAATTTGGTTCCTGTGTGATGCTACTTTTCATATTATCAAGTTTGAGGATTGGTGTGCCCTCTACACACGGTTGAGCCTACTTAAGTTATATAAAGACCTGGTGCCTAGGGATCATCCTTCCTGTTGATATGTTATACAATTCAATATAGGATTTGAATGTATGTAATACTAAATTAAAAACAATAGAGAAAGTGTGCGGTCCTGTATTTGTTTGTTTAGTGTGCCTCAGCCTAGTGTCAAACAGACACTGGTGCAGTGGATGGCAGCTCAACCCTCCTCCTCCTGTTGGCTTGTATGACTCCCCTCCCAGCTCTAACGGTGGAGAATGCTAGAGAAGGAGGAAGGAAGGATGGCATGGGTAGGATTGGTGAGCTGTCAGTCGCTGCACGAGGTATCCGTAAGGTCTCCAGTATCTCCCTCTCCTATACTTTATAATTTATCCGTAAGGTTTCCTTTTTCCCTTCTAAATATATTTTACACTTTATGGGAACCAAATCTGTCTCTGTAGCTGCCATTTAAAATGCCCCTCACACATTTTATAGGCCTGGTGGATAAAAGCAACCATCTTGGTTTGTGTATATGTGCTGCCTATCCACAGATTTAATCTCAAATTACAACATTTTTCACTTACACAAATATAGCTGATTCCTCCCAAAACCAGTCCTAGAAGGCAGCACAGCCACCTGTGGTAGGAGGATGGAAAGGTGTAAGGTGTTTTCCAGCACAATTTCCAATGAATAGAGTGCCTCATATTCAGTGCCACACTCACCTACCAATCTTTACTGACAAGCTGACAAACATTTTAGGAACAATAAGGTACAAGACGTAGGTTGGAAGAAACACCACACCTAGAGAAACATAAAACGCTCGTTAATATATTATAAGTATAATACTGGATCTCATATAAATAAAAGAAAATATTATATTTTCTTGACATTAGGAAATAAAATCAATGTTATCTAGTTCAAATAAAGTTAAGCGTAAAATAATTAGCATCATTTTATATTAAAAGAAAGTACAATGGCCTCTATGCAACAATAAGGTTTGCATTGTTATGTCACACCTTCCCATTAAATTAATAATGAAATCTACAGGCTTGCTGCTGATTGGCTGATTTATTTGTTTGCATGTATTTTTTATGCTGAGGCTAAAAAACTCTACAGCCTTCAAATAGAAACTAATGAAACAGGCAGAATCCAATTGGATAGGTATTGCACTAGCAACTTTACCCATGAAACAATATATACAACATACCCAGCATCCAGTCTGGTGAGCACATGGTTCCTAACATCCAAATGGGCAATGTGGTGTCCAGCATAGCGAATGACATATTTACCAGAAAAAGTGACCCTGTGAATGAAGTTTAAACAAATTCTGTCTTGTAAAGCTTTTGAACTTCCCACCTAAAAATTGTTGGTAAGAACAAAAATATGTACAGAGATAGGTGATTGTATTGTATATTGTAATATGCATTGTCTATATACAGTAATGTTTTGTATAGGGTATTGACGTTGACTACATTTTAAATAGGGGACTAGTACCTAACCCTATATAGGGGTCTAAATCAGTGGTGCTCAAAACAGGGGTCTATTGCAAGGGTGCCAAACCCTAAATAGTGGTCTATTGCAGGGATACCGAACCCTAAATAAGGGTCTAGTGCAGGGATACCCAACCCTAAATAGGGGTCTATTGCAGGGATTCCCAACCCTAAATAGGGGTCTAGTGCAGGGATTCCCAACCCTAAATAGGGGTCTATTGCAGGGATACCCAACCGTAAATAGGGGTCTATTGCAGGCATACGTAACCCTAAATAGGGGTCTATTGCAGGGATACCAAACCTTAAATAGGGGTCTATTGCAGGCATACATAACCCTAAATAGGGGTCTATTACAGGGATACCCAACCCTTAATAGGGGTCTATTGCAGGACTACCCAACCCTAAATAGGAGTCTATTGCAGGCATACCCAACCCTAAATAGGGGTCTATTGCAGGCATACCCAACCTTAAATAAGGGTCTAGTGCAGGCATAACCAACCCTAAATAGAGGGTCTATTGCAGTCAAATCCAACCCTAAATATGGGTCTATTGCATGCACACATAACCATAAATAGGGGTCTATAGCAGGGCTACTCAACACTAAATAGGAGTCTATTGCAGGCATACCCAACCCTAAATAGGGGTCTATTGCAGGCATAACCAACCTTAAATAAGGGTCTAGTGCAGGCATAACCAACCCTAAATAGAGGATCTATTGCAGGCATACCCAACCCTAAATATGGGTCTATTGCAGGCACACGTAACCATAAATAGGGGTCTATTGCAGGCATACCCAACCCTAAATAGGAGTCTATTGCAGGCATACCCAACCCTTAATAGGGGTCTAGTGAAGGGACACCCAACCTTAAATAAGGGTCTAGTGCAGGCATACCTAACCCTAAATAGGGGTATAATGCAGGCATACCCAACCCTAAATAGAGGTCTAGTGCAGGAATACCCAACCCTAAATAGGGGTCTAGTGCAGGGGTGCCTCACCCTAAATAGGTATCTACTACAGAAGTGCCCAAGCCTAACTAGGTGTATAGTTCAGGGATGCCCAACCCTGATAAGGGGTCTAGTGCAGGGGTGCCAAACCCTAAAGAGGGGTCTAGGGCAGGGGTTCCCAACCCTAAATAGGGGACCATGGCTAGCAAAGGGTCAGAGAGAAAAAAGCTGCATTAGGCAGCAAAACTAACTCTGCCCCTGAACCACCTGAATCTTATTGGCAGAGTCAAACCCCATCCACTTATAGACCTTACTCCTATAAGCCCTGCCCTCTCCAGAACATCTGCATGCATCATGTTGGGCACACCTAGTGAATCTTATTTATTTTTATTTGGAAATATTGAGGCCAATTTACCCAGAGACACTGGGCAAATATATGGAGTTAAATTTGCGCTAAGTGGTTTGCTACCAGTTAGCATGACTTTAAGTCTATATTACGCAAAAGTCACCCGCGCATCCGATGCTCGCGATTCAATATCGCGTTTGGGCTAGATATAGCGCAGCTGATAGCTGGCATTAAAAGCCCACAGTTAATAAATCCCTTTATTTACCCACATTTGCAAACGCGAATTGAATCGTGAACAGGTCATTTACCCAGAGCAATAGTGGCATGAGCATGATTGAGTTTTGTGCATTTATGCCTTATTTCTCCTTTTCATTAATCCCCTTCTCAAAAATACTCTTACCTGCGGTCACAATGATATATGGGTCTGTCATCAGTGAAAGGAATGATGGAGGAGTAGTTGTCTAAAAAAATAACATTAATATAAATCTGGCAAATGTGGTCTCAAAACAAGTTAGGGTTCAATGAAAGCCTGCAGTATTTTCTTTAAAATGAGCCGAAAATTAGATTTCTGTCTGGAAACTGTAAGAAATTACATTGGGGTGAATGTTCAAACTTCCTGCTTCCAGTAGGTTGAGTGACATCACCTGACCTCTGCCCTGCCACGGGGGAGAAGCATGCTCAGTTGAGGCTAAATGCTGGGGAAATCAGGAAGTACCTGGGGGAAAAAATGATAGTTGAGAAGGGGAGCCTATTAATGCAGGCAGAGGCTGGTCACATGACTACAAGCTGGTCACATGGCTGAAAACAGGAAGTGTTCAAGCAGGAAGTAATATTGCTGAACCTTTCCAGTAGTAACTTCTCTCAATTTTATCTAGAGATGTGATTTAGGTTTTATTTTGAAGGTGTGATGGAAGGATTTTTATATAATTCTTACTGGTTTAGAAGAATTCGAGACCACAGTTATCCTTTAAAACAGTTAACTGCTAGATGGAGGAGGCTTATATTGTTGTCTACATCCAACCTCTGCCATTCCCATTTTACTCTCCTGTGTTGTCTCCATGGGGTTCTAAAGGACATGACACATTTTTCTAAGCTCTGTGTAAATAAAGTGGAGTTTCAAACCCTAAAGAATCTCTCTGTCCTTACTAGTATTCCAAAGATGCCCCTTAGGACAGAACCCCAGGTACCTTCTCTAGACCAATAGTGTAATTGTTATGGAAATAACGAAAGGGCAGTTGAATCACTTGCATGTTCAAATCCTTTGGTAGGAATCAATAAAGCATGGGCTTTTAATGTCTGTAAGTCAGTAAAAGGGCTTTATTCCAGGATGTATGAAAAATACATTTTCCAGCATTCCGTGCAGCCAGAGAATGCTGGGAGTTGTAGTTTTTAAACATGTAAAAAGTTCAACACCCTATCGTTACACTGTATTGCATTTTAATACATTTATTAGCAAATGGACATAAAGAAGAAACTTACTGCTAATGGAGAATGCTGGGAGTTGTAGTTTTCAAACATGTGCATAGTCAAATCCTTTAGTATGAATCGCTAAAGCATGGGCTTTTAATGTCTAAGTTAGTAAAAGGGCTTTTTTTCCAGGATGTATGAACATTTTTTCCCAGCATTCTGTGCAGCTAGGGAATGCTAGGAGTTGTAGTTTTTAAACATGTGAAAAGTTCAACACCCATGCTCTATATCATTACACTGTGTTGCATCTTAATACATTTATTAGCCAATGGACATAAAGAAGAAACTTAATGCTAACAGAGAATGTTGTCATTTACAAACATGTACATATTCAAACCCTTTGGTATGAATCGCTAAGGAATGTCTGTAAGTTAGTAAAAGGGCTTTATAAGTATGTACCTAGCATGTTATCCTGGATCCTGTAAAGGTTGTATCTGGTTGTCCTATGGTGCTATTTATTTAGAATTGCACATTGTGGCAGGATTGTCTGGGACTTGCTGTCAGGTCAAATAAAAATGGGATGGTATGTGTGTGTTTGATCATATTATGTGGTGGGATTGCCTGGGGACTTTCAGACATATCCCATTTGAGCCTCCCCCTGGATACTTGCTGGGAGTGGAAAGGAAGAGCCCGTTCAAAATGGATCCTGATACCTACCGGCTAAAGATATGAAAGTAGCCTTTCTCTGGCCCCACAGCTTAACAGCTATATGCATAAGGGAGAAGCAGACAGATCCCGAATCACTTGCATGTTTGTGCACTTTGTGTTCGTATCACTGAAAGCATGACCCCGAACTTTCAATAAAAATAATTACCTAGCAAAACATACACACATCATTTCCACTGTGCACCAACGGGCACTCTTTTGCTAATATATATATATATATATATATATATATATGTCACACACACGTGACGCGGCGTCAGCACGTGCACAGATGTGCACGTGTGTGACGTCATCGCATCGCGCTTGCACATGTGCTGTGACATTTATCCTTTAAACTGAGAATCACTCAACATCGGTCTAGCATTCGGCTAAGACATGACATTGGCTTCTCTTCTGTAGTGCCTTTAGCACTTTATCCTGTGATTATGTAACCATGTGTATTTGTATAACATTGTTTCGAGGTCTATTATTCAGGTATCTCACCCCTCCCGAATCGTCCAGGAGTCTCCCTCATTCTGGGGTGGTGTCCTGCGAGACCACCCCAGACTTGAGAGGAGACTTGAGTCTCCTCCCAACTCACAGCCACTTTCCAAGGCCACACCCCGGGAACGCTCCTAAACCCTCCCTAACCCCACCTCCCACCACCCCTAGAACACAAGCCATGCCCCTTGTGACGTCACACCCCCTTATTGCATCTCTCAGACAGCGAACTGTTTTGTTTAAAGATTTTAATTAGCCTATTTGTCTCATATGCCCTTTATCTGCTTGCATGCAGAAACAGGCCACCAATTCTACCAACATTGTGAGAAAGGCTAGCGGTTTGGCTGGCATACTCGTATGTTGTTAAGTGGACTGGCTGGCAGGCTAGAAATTAACATTTGAGTTGACAGTACAGTGACAGTAGGTGACACCATGATGTTATATGAAAGAAATAATAAAGCAATAAAGTAAACATTGTTGGGAGTGTGAGTGATTATTCCTTCCTCATATATGTACAAACCCTAACCTGCAACCTCCTCCCTCTGACACAGACCCTCTTGCTGATACAGCCCCACTCTCTAACATACGTGTGCATGCCTTTTTGCTTTCATTACTATGGAAATGACTGTGCCCTAGATCAGTATTTCTCAACCTTTTTATCTTGCAGTAGCTGAGGATTGAGCATGTGCAAAGAACATAATGGTGAGTGACCACACTGTGGGCTATTGGAATGCTGGGAAATAAAAACAAAACAAAATGTGGGGGACATTAGTAGGTAAATTTCCCAGCACCCACATCAAAATGAGGGGGGATACACAGATGATTGCTTTTATATTAATGGAACACTAAATCCATTTTTTTAAAGTATACGCCATCTGTTTCTATTATTCACAGGGAGGTGAGAACGCTTATTCTCACCTCCCTGTCAATAATAGTTTGCCCAGGGGATCTGGAACTTACCTTACCGGCGCTCCACTCGCAAGCCAATCCTGCACTGACAGCTGCTCTGTCCCAATTGCATGCCTTATCTTTTGTATTGGCGCGAATGCACCTAAAATAGGGCACGCGATCAGGACAGAGCGGCTGTCAGTGCGGACGCGGCTTGCGAGTGGAGGTAAGGTGTAAGGTAAGTTCCAGTGTCCCCTGAGCGTACTATTTTTCACAGGAAGGTGGGAATAAGCGTTCTCACCTTCCTGTGAATAATAGAAACGGATGGCGTATACTAAAAATGGATTTAGTGGGTTTAGTGTTCCTCTAAGGTACTCTACCTTCTGATTCAGGGGCTGTTCTGTGGCTTTTGATGTCCTTCAAATAAAAATGCAATTCAAATTTTCACTTTATGGCATTTATGTCCCATAAAACCATGTTGTGTGTCTTTCTTTTTCTCTCTATAAAAACATGTTCTCTTAATATTGGAAATCTTACAGTAAAATACTCACTGTTGGTGATATTTTTGTAGGTTTAAGAATAAACAACTGTAAGGCTGAATGGAAAAAAGAAGATATACATTTGATTTAGTTCGTAAAATAGGGTTTATGTGCACATTTGGTGTAAAATACAAATACTAGCATATTTATTCTTAAAAGTATACTCACCTGCTCCAACCTCCCACCTTCCATTTTCCTTATAATTAGAAACCCAGGGTGAGCTAAACAACTAGGTCCTCGCCATGAGTACTTCTAATAGCAAGGAAAAGGGAGGGGGATGTGAATATATTTATCCTTTAGATATAAAATCAGATCAGACAGGTAGATAATCAACCACCATGTATATAGAATGTTCCAACATTTCTCTTACCTCCATCCAAAAAAGCCAAACCTGCAAGGACCAAGAATGGGGCCGTCTTCCCAACAAAGTGGTACAGGAAAGAACCAAAGGGAGGTCCAACTAAAATGCAGTCAAACAGGTAAAAACAGGTCACTAAATATTGATGTAAAAGTGGGTGATTACAAAGAGCTCTTCGGGTAGGGACCTCATTACCTAGGTTGGAAGGCTTAGGACTTTTTTGAAAACTGTAAATAGGGGGCTGATGCAATAAAAGGTAAAAAATGTGTCCATGTTAGTAATATGCTGCAAACAATCAACCAATAATGCATATTGTATAAATATCCACACATGTATTGCCAGCTAATAGTATATTTATAAATATTTATTTTCCTCTGTTTTGTTCAAATCCACAGTGAGGTGTCTTACAGCCAATGAGGGTTTGGGTTCTGTAAATAATGTTAGAAACATCTTATGTAAAGGTAACTATAGTGAAACATGGGTTGGTGGGGACTAGAGATGGACTAAAACTCGAACTCGAACCCAAGTTCGAGCTGAACTATTCGAATTCGAACGAATTCGGACTTCTCGAACTATCCCGGACCCGGATTTTCGCTAAATATTGAATGTTCGACCGTTCGAATATGCGAGTAAAATCGAATCTGTGAGTAAAGTGTCCATTAAAACCTATACGCGAGCATCAAATCCCTGAGTAAAATGTCCATGGTATCTAGGCACGAACGCGAGTAAAGCCTATACGCGAGCATCGAATCCGCGAGTTAAATGTACATGGTACCTAGGCGCGAACGAGCTCGAAAATAGCATGAATAAGAGTAAAATAGATTTTTCGAATGTCCTGGATATTCAAACATGTTCCCCAGACCATTTCCCAGGTCCCACAGCCATTTACATTAAGTTACCATTGATAGTTTAATTGTATTTCATTAGAACTTTTTGAACTATTTGACTCCCATTGACTTTAATGGGTCCGACCACTAGAGTTCGACCATCTCTAGTGGGGACATGATTTTTAATCTCTATATAGACATTCAGAGTGAGATGCAAAAAAAATGTACTTACCAGTCAGTCCCATACCAATAGCCACAACTACTATTGCCATTGCCTCTCCCCTTTCTTTGTCATCAGTGTATTTAGTAGCCAAAACGCCCATACCTTATAATACACAGAAATATAATTGCATTGTATTGTCATATAAATAATATATAAGTGGTCTAAACTATAACGGGAGCATCAGTGGAATAATTCTTTAGAAAAATCACTCAACTCAGCTGGGTGATTTTATAAGAAACACATTATTCCTTATATAATGGGTAACGCACCCAGAACAGTGTAACATAAGGAAAGTCACTAACTAATTTACTGTCCATATAGAAGCACAAGGCCAAAGGCAGAGAATTTCTGTGCTGCCTAGAAAACTAACAAGGTGACATTGCTTATATAACATTTGAAGGTTGCATGTCAACTAATTTATATGATTTTATTTAGGGTTTTAAGGGTTTTTGTTATGTTTATAATTTGTTCATATTTTCTTTTTGACTGTTATAACCCCCCCACACACACACCTTTCATGGACAACAATCAATGTAATTTGCTAGAATTTGTTAGAGAGTTACTGTGATTAATTTTAACTTTAGCTCATTTTCTTAACATGTTTATTGTAATAAAATATTAATTGGATAAATTACCTGCAACAAATGTTAAAGCGCTTCCAACTCCTTGAAATGATCGGGCCACAAAAAGAAGGGTGTATGATTGAGCAAAAGCATAAACTGCAAGACAGAAACATAAACAATCTAATAGGTCAATACAAGCACAAATGCTGGTCTTAAAATATCAGAATATTCTGATACTGTATGCCATCCTTATGTTCATTGTAAAACAGTAATATGTATAATCAATTAGATGCATACAGTACCAACATAAAAACTACTACTCACCGAGTATTGACAGGAAGGTAATGATAAAACCAAGGAACATCGGTAAATCAAATCCAGCCCTGAGGAAAGAAGAACAATCATTACTTTCATGGTTTCCATGAGACACGTTCATTTTTTTTTTACATTAAAGGATAACTGTATTGCCTCAATGCATTTTTTTTAAACTGCTTTCAAAAGAGTAAAGCAGGTATGCAGCCCTCCCCATACATTTTTTTCCCTGATTTTGAGCTTCTCTCTGCCTTCAATTAGCCACACTGTGAAGGGGGCATAACAATTCTGTCTGCCTGTAACTGTCACTCAAAACTAGCATGAGAGAAAACACTCCTCCACCCATCCATGATCAGCTTGATTATGTAGGCTGTACCCTAGCAACCCGAACAGTTCAAGTTTCTTTGACTGGCAGGGGAGGAGAGAGGTTGTTACAGACATTCCCACCAGCCAATGACAAGTGATATGTTAATCAGAGCCCTGGGCCATCTAGGAGGTGGGCTTTTAGCACCCATCTTTGCTGTGTGATATCTAAGTGAGGGCAGCACAGTTGTAAATGTGAGTAAGCGATTTCAGCTGCTGGAAGTGCGGACATGTAATGGGGGTAATGTTATTTTTTTTTATATTGTTGTCCTTTAAATTTTCATTATTAAAGGGAATGTCCACCCCCAAGACTAAAATTTACCCCAGCGCTGGCCCTATTGTGTAGTGTTAAAAAATCCTTACCTTTCTCCTCAGCTCCTGCAGTGCCTTCTGAAAGTCCAAAAACTGAAGAATAGGAGCTGTCTTTGTGTCATCCAGTTGAGTTCCTGCTACTTTCTTGTTCTTGAGGACTCTTGCAGGGGAGCTCCCTCCTACAGTCCATAAAAAATTCCCAGAAATTTTTTATTCCCAGAAATTCCCACCTTTATTTCCTCAGAACTCTAAATAGCCAAAAGCTGTGTCTGTGACTCTCAGCCCCCCTTGCTACTTCCAGGAACAGAAGAGCAGTAGAGGAAGAGGACGAGGGTAATGTGGGTAAATCTATTTCTGGGCTTCTTTTTAAGTTGGGTTGGGAGGGTGCCCTATACTACAGAAGAAATTTTTTTGGGGGGTTATACCCTTTAAAAACTATATTAACTCTTGTAAATGGGAATATAGGAATATATTATAGATGTACAATATGTTTTACACAATGGATGGTGCATATAACTAAAATGGATCAGGTATAAAAAGCTTGTGTGGAATCCCCTCCTCACATACATACAGAGAATGAGCCTCTCTGTGAAATCTTGAAAATAAGATTAGATTATGTAAATAGAAATGTGTGTATCAGATTGTATCTGACACATTTTCTACCTACTACTTGTATCCTTACCTGTAAGTGAATTGACTAGTAAGAGGGTTAAATAAGAGTTGTAACATTGCTTTAGATGCCAGGAGTAAACCTGCTGACAGATTTTCATTGTTTAATATACTGGTATCATTTTTACAAGTCATATTTGATTGGTGAAGCTTGTCCTTGTCTGTGTCAGTAAAACTCCAAATGGATCTATTGTTGGGTGAAGAGTACAGTGACTCGGTGACAGAAGATGAAGATACGTTGGTTTGGAGCTCAGTTTTATCTTCTAGTTCGATTTCATAAAGATAAATGGGAATGATGGGAGCTGGGGGAGGAGATAGTAACTGTTAGTGCTTTTTATACAGTTCTATGGCCAACGCTATGGGCCTTATTCAAAAAGAGGTGCAAAATTGTATCCACGATCTTAAGGGGCATGGCGGTTCAGTGTTAAATTGCCTGAGCAGTCTTCCATTCAGCAATCTGGCTCCCACCCACTGCTCTGCCACCAGACGTCACTACTTGGTGCCTGGATGTGAGACAGGTGCCGAGTAGTGACGTCAGCCAGCAGATCAGTGGATTCGGAGCGAGCGGCCACCAGATTGCTGAGTAGGTGAGTGGATTGACCCGAGTATAAACCGAAGTTTGGTTTTCAGGCTATTTTTAAAGCTTGAAAATCTCGGTTTATACTCAAGTATATACAGTAGGTGACAGATCAAAAAAAATGGTCCAGTAATAGTTGGGATTAATTATTATTTTCAGTAATGGGAAATTTAAAAAAAAAATATTTTTCATTGTACAGTACATATCCTTTAATTACATAAAGGAAATCCTCTTTCAATTTGTTTATAACTGACAAATTGATGATTTTAGTGATTTCTTGACAGAAATATAGCATTAAAAAAAAAATTTCTCAGTAGACAAACCCCAGATTACTACCGGTTTAGGTTTTTATTTAGTTGGAACCAGCTTGTTGCTCTGTGCTATAACATCCCTTCATTTGGCTTTCTTGTGTCTCTTCAACTTTGATTTACTCAATGTTCACACCATGAGAAGACATTTCTCTCTTCATTACATTTTGTGACTAATTTGTTTCTTTTTGTTTTAAGATTCTTTGAAATACTAATTTGCAAAATGAAATGCAACTATCAATGTGTTCGGCAAGATGTTTTAAAAGAATTATACAATTTTGCAGATGATAATATAAAACCGTACCCACAACCGTTAAAAACATTCTGTCCACAAGGATGGCCAAGAAAACCACCAGGAGGGACATTCCTCTTGACTTCTTTTTCTCTTTGATCCACTTGCAAAGGCCACAGTTATTCATGGTGAACACCTTTCTACAAGTAAGCAGAATACAGGTAAACTCTACAAGCAAATCAATTCTGTAATTCAGTCAAACCAAAAATCTTTCCACAGGATTTTCACATACTTCTCAACTAGTTTGGACAGGGGAGTGACTGGGGAATTCTGGGGACGTGAACGAGCATATAGAGCAATAGGCCACACCCTGAATACCTGGTCACTGGAAAGTGTTTTTATGGCTCTGGTAGGGCCATTTATCATTTCATGAAACACATCCTTTTATAAAATAAAGTCCTGTAAAGCCTTTACTTATGTTGCCTCAGACATAGCTATTACTTTACAACAAATCCATTATGTCCATTATATATTTACAGTAAGGGTAAATTCTTAAACCAATATTTCATGGTAATCTGTATAATACTATAAAATGGTAATATACAGATCGAATACCATGAAATATTGGGTTAAGAATCTACCCTTACTGTACATAAATGAGAACTAAAGTCTCCAGACAACATTGTCCTAATAGACAGAGCACATTCACAAACATATAACAAGTACCCACATCCTCCGTGTGTTATGGCTGCTGAGTGATTTATGAAATTGACCTGTGGGTACTAGGGGTCAGCTCCCATAATCCACCATAGCTGGGTAAACCCCCACTAAGTGTCGCTGTACATGCACATACTCTGCAATGTTCAACAGATCAAAACAAGTTGCTGCCTTGCTTCCTAGAAGCTGACAGTCAATGACATAACAGCACAGATTCTCCTTCTCCCTAACAAAGAACAGGGATTTCAGGTTTTTTTCCCAACACATTCAGTGCTCCTGTCCTAACACTGATATAATCCTTTACTTTTCATACAAAAAAGAAAAATAATCTTTACAGTGTATTCCTTAGATAATATGAATGTTAGAGAATCAGAATATTTCAGTAGAAAATACAATTAAATCTGAGGAATTAAACCTGGAGCTGTATTCTAACAGAGATACTATGTGGAACATTCAAACACTTTTACAATAAAAGTATAACTACATATACTTTATACAATAACAGTAAATTTGAGGAATAAAACTATTGCTACAAATATAATGGAAACAAAAAAAGTCTGGGGATTTAAACTTGTGACCTTCTAGACTGTGTATTTCTAAAACCAATGCCTTACAAGGTACACCACCCCTTTATAGGTAGAGAATCCAGGTACATTTAGAAGCTTTATCTTTTACTAGGAACAGAATAATAAGAAAAATGTCTTACAAATGTCTCCACACCAAAATAAAAAGTCCCTAATAAAACTTTGAAAGCTGCTTGTTTCCCTGTAGTTATTTTCCCATATTGGTGTAGAGAAAATCACTAAAATACTGGGGTCAGGGGGCGTGACTCTTTGATGACTACATAGGGCTGTGAGTTGTACTGGCAACAACATGTAGTCATAGAATCTATTACTTACATGTACCAAATGCAACTTACCAGAGAAAAATCTTACAATGTTTAGATATTCTGGGGAGAAAAGCGTTAAAATTATGCATAAGAACAAAAAAAAAAGTTTAGTTCTCCTTTACTGTTTATTTCATTTAACTCTATACACCATTATTCTTCCATCTTGGTAGAATTCCTCAAAGTGTATGTATACTGAAAAAATTACTTTGCGTCATCTTAATCTATAAATGAATACATGTTAGTAGCACTTACTCTGAGGTGTATGTGTTGCTGCATGCCTTCAATAAAATACTTGTTTTGCTCAGGCTCTGACCACTGACCTGACTATTTTCCCCCATACCAATTGTCAATACTGCATACAGCACACAGCACACCAACTGTCAAACCATTCCAGCTACAGCAAAACTGCTTACAGAAAAAATAGGGGAAAGATCAACAAAAAATGGTACAGTGATAGTTGGGATGAATTATAGTTTCCACTAATGAGCAATTAAAAAAAACAAATTGCCCAGTGTACATATCCTTTACGGTTTTAATATAGTGGATTTTCTAGATCTTTATCAAGGTAACTATTAACATGGACCTTCACCTTGTCCAATCTTCTTCAGCAGTAGGAAACACCATATTCTACAAGTCTTTGAAATAGAATATTTGATAGACACATTTACCACCATCTAACATAAGGAATGGCTTTCATTTATTTACTTTGATCTTATTTAGAGTTACTGACATATAGACACAAATATGACGCCAACTTACATAGACATCCTGCCTTAGGAGGGAGATGTTGAGTTTAATTTAATCTATTTTAGCTATAAGGGTGAACTAGCTCTGTGCTATCACCTGGGGCCATCAGGGGGCCATTAGGGGGAACTGCTGCCTGGGTCGTGCTATCATTCTCCTTCCTCTGGAAATATGGAGTTTTGCTGTGGTGTCCTGAATCAGCAACATAGGTAACAAAGACATTTATTGGTGTCCCCAATGGCAAAGGAGTACTAATGGTGGCTGTAAATCCCTGTTCAGTTGCCCAGAGGATTAAATTAGAGCAGAGTTCCTGAAATCTGTTTCCTGCTACAAGCCACACTAGGCCAATAAATTACAAACAGACAAAAAGTTGAAGAAGTAACAATCTTACCTTGTCCGACTGTAGACACTTGATTGTCTTTGGATTGTGCTTGAAGGAAGGATTAAAGACTCTACACCGTATCTACACAAAAGAAGTTTGTGTTCATGATCATTTTTATTAATGATTCACACTCCGGTAAACACTGTGTAGATTTGAGTTTAGCAAACAGACGTACAGATACATATTTATAATAATCCATATGCCTTTCGCGTTTTACAATTCAGTTTATGGGTTTTGACTTTTATTTATACAGCCTTTAAATATACAGACTTAATGTTTGCTTCAAGGCAATATCACAAACACACATACAGGGGGCGTAACTGCAGGGGCCCCTCACGAGATTGGTGGCCAGGCCCCTGACCCACACCCCTTCCCCCTCCACGGTCACAAACTCCTCCCCGATCAGCTGTTTTTAAACAGCTACAAATCAAAATAATTACCAGTGACAGGTGAGATCAGTCCAGTGGTGTGCTCCACGCTAGGCCTGCTCCATTCCCAACCAACTCTAACATTGCGGAGACAGCAACCAACGTCAACATGGTCAGTAAATGGGGGCAACCAGCAGCGATGCAAGGAATAAAATAAGCCTTTATTGAAAGTCCATTGGTATACAGAACACCCCACACGGGGGTTACCGCTTGACGCATTTCGTGGGGAGACCCTACTTCATAATGAAGTGGGGTCTCCCCACGAAACGCGTCAAGTGGTAACCCCCGGGTGGGGTGTTCTGTATGCCAATGAGCTTTCTTCTTCTTCTTCCGTTTTATTCTTCCGCTTTTTTGGACTGTATCTCCTCCCACAGTTTTTGAGCTAGAGACAGGAGATTCGGTACAGACGTGCGGGAGAAGTGTGCTATCTTCTAGCTAAGGAATCGGGACATTTGGTACAATAGGAGAGAGGACCCTGCCCAAAGAGCTTACAGTCTAGAGGATATAGGGGGAGGGATAAGGTGTCAGGAGTCGGTAGGCTGTAAATAGATTAGCAGTGGAGTGTAAAAGGCGGGTTGGATCATATTGGGTAATGTTTAGGCAAGGTTATATGCTTGCCTGAAGAGGTGGGTTTTAAGGTTACGTTTGAAGGTATTAAGGGATGGTGAATGACGAACAGACGGAGGAAGGGAGTTCCAGAGCAGAGGGGCAGCACGAGCAAAGTCCTGAATACGGGCATGGGAAGAGGTGACAAGGGTGGATGAGAAGAGGAGATCGTTTGTGGAGCGGAGGTTGCGTCTGGGACAATATCCGTGGATCAGCTCTGAGATATATGAAGGGGCTGTGTTGGATAGTGCTTTATAGGATAGGGTAAGCAGCTTGAACCGGATCCTTTGCATGATGGGCAGCCAGTGGAGTGACTGACAGAGAGGAGAGGCATTAGAGGAGTGAGAAGACAAATGAATGAGCCGGGCAGCAGAGTTGAGGATGGATTGAAGCAGAGCCAGGCGGTTGTTTGGAAGACCACACAGGAGTGTGTTGCAGTAGTAAAGCCGGGATATGACTAGGGCATGGACAAGGATTTTTGTAGCTACGTTCAAGAGGAAGAGTAGTATGTGGGAGGTTGCGGGTTTTTGAGTTGGAGCCGACAGGAGTTGGCAAGCGTTATTTCCAGGCAGCGGACATGAGGAGATGGTGATATACTGTAGATGTGTTGTTAATATTAATAGTAAGACTAGGGAGGGGAACAGATCATGAGGGTGGGAAAAGGACAAGTTCAGTCTTGTCCATGTTGAGTTTGAGGAAGCAGGAGGACATAAAGGCAGAGATGGCATTAAGGCAGTCGGGGACCTGGGATGTCAGTGTAGGGAGATCAGGATATCATGGATATTTCAAAACAGTTTGTTTCAAGGTCATAAATACAAACGGTGATACCACCAACCCCCCACACAGACACAGGTACACCCACCTACTGACCTACCTTTCCATTCCCATGGAAGCCATACTTAAAGGGTAACTATAGTCAAAAAACTAATTTTGATCAATCATCAATAAAAGTTAGTTATATGGTCATACAGTCCCCCTAAAAAAATATAAACCCTGACCTCACACGGGTACACACACCTACTGACCTACCCTTTATTTCTTTGGCAGCCATACTTAAAGGCTATGTCCACCCCTAAAATAATTTTTTAATATTCTGCTCCCCCATGTCCCCCAGCCCCAACCGCATATTTTTTTTTTCAGAAAGCCCCCCAAACTCTTACTTACCTCCCCTCGATCCTCCGCCGCACTGCCGGCCCTCTGCTTGCGAGAATGCAAGCAGAGGGGCGGGACCGGCAGTTGCGTCTGTGATTGGCTGAGCGGCAGCCAATCACAGACGTGGCTGCCGGTCATTCAGTGCAGCGGAGGAAAGCGAGAGTAAGTAAGAGTTTGGGAGCTTTTTAAAAAAACAAAACATGCGGTTGGGGCTGGGGGACATGGGGGAGCAAATATAGGGGGTTTAATGCTAGGGGGAGGGATAGTAGAACGGAGGAGAGGGAGGGAGAGGGAGGGGGAGGGAGGGGGGGAAAGGCTGCAGCACGCATGCAGGAATCTCCGGAGGCCAGGTAGCAGGCAGTGTCCTATATGGACCTGCTAGCCTCCTGGTGGGCAGTTTTTGGAACTTTGGGGGGGGACTACAGGAGAACCAATGGAGTTGGGATGTGAGGTAAGGATTAAACTACACTCCATGGTGGGGCCAGTAGTTGGGGGGATTATAGTTTTGGGGGTGGACATGCCCTTTAAAGAGTAAATAAAGTCAAAAAAACTAATTTAGATTTTTCCTCAATAAAAGTTGGTTTTATGGTTGTAAACACAAAAACAGACTCCCCCCTCAACCAGACCCAGGTACACACACATACTGATCTACTTATCCATTACTGTGGCAGCCATACTTAAAGGGTAACTAAAGTAAAAAAAACTAATTTAGATTATCCTCAATAAAAGATAGTTTTATGGTTGTAAACACAAAACCATTCATACCCCTCAATCAGACCCAGGTACACACACATACTGATCTACATATCCATTACTGTGGCAGCCATACTTAAAGGGTAACTAAAGTCAAAAAAACTAATTTTGATATATCCTCAATAAAAGATAATTTTATGGTTGTAAACACAAAAAAGACATACCCCCTCAACCAGACCCAGGTACACACACCTACTGATCTACTTATCCATTACTGTGGCAGACATACTTAAAGGGTAACTAAAGTCAAAAAAGCAAATTTTGATCAATAATCAAAAGAGTTTGTTTGTTTTTTTACCCCCAATGTGATACAGGTAAACACACCTACTGACCTACCCCTCCATTACTGTTGCAGCCCTACTTAAAGGGTAAATATAGTAAAAAAAACACATTTTGACCAATCATCAAAAAAGTTAGTATTTTATCCCCAACCTGATATGAGTACACACAAACCAACTGACCTACCTTTAATACGTGTGACATTTAAAGGGTAAGTAAAAACCAACAATGTTCTCATCATTGGCATTATTGAGTTTTAAAATCTGCAGCACAAACACACAAATTCCCTTCCAAAATGTGCTCTTTCAAGCCAAATTCAAAGTTTATACTTTCCCTTTCAAGTTGTGGTTGCATCTTTAAAAACCCATGTATCCCAGATTTTGTTAAAACAAGGCATGCTGGAAGTTGTAGTTTGTAAACATCTTGAGTGCCAAGGTTCCCAATCACTGATAAACCTATCAGTCTTGATCCCCTTCTCTGTGAACTGGTTAATAGGAAGGGCGGGAAACTAGGCCAGTGACGAAGCAGGAGGGCGGGACATTTATATGTATAGTTGCCCTTTAAAAGCAACAAAATGTGTTTCAGATCATTGTTCTGCTTTACATATAAAGCCCAGTGTTGAAGAATAGAAAAGTGACTGCTACTACTTCCTCTTCATAAAGCTTACACATGTGAAAAGACAAATCTTTGTGGATGTGGTCTGTTTAGTTCCCCTTTAAAGGATAACTGTATTGCCTCAATGCATTTTTTTTTATAATTGCTTTAGAAATAGTAAAGGTATGCAGCCCTCCCCATACATTTTTTTCCTGATTTCGAGCCTCTCTCTGCCTTTAATTAGCCATGCTGTGAAGGGGGCATAACAATTTTGTCTGCATCTAACTGTCATTCAAATCTAGTGAAAACACCCACCCTTTATCAGCTTGTTTATGTAGGCTGTATCGTAGCAACAGGGCATTTCAAGTTTGTTTAACTGGCAGAGGAGGAGGAGAGAGGTTGTAACAGACATTCCCACCAGCCAATGACAAGTGTTATGTTAATCATCGCCCTGGGCTGTCTAGGAGGCGGGCTTTAAGCACTCATCTTTGCTGTGTGATATCTAAGAGAGGGTAGTATGGCTGTAAATGTGAGTAAGTGATTCCAGCTGCTGGAAGTGTGGACATGTAATGGGGGGTGATGTTGTTTTTTTTTATATTGTTGTCCTTTAAGGTTGGGTGTTTGCATGGTGCTCATGTACAATAAACCAGCCTTTTGTAGCACAGTCCTGCCAGTGTTTCCTACCACTTTAATAATTTCACTGACGGTGTTTGTAGTGGAGATACTGAACATTACCTCTATCTTCTTACTTGAATGGTCATGATGTTATGGCTGATCTGTCTGCTATAACATCACATTTATTTATACATTTCAATTACATGTTCACTAGTGTTCTATGAGTAGGATTTCCATAGCCACCAGTTTTGATGGTGCAGCAATGGGGTGTCTCTGGACAGGCCAGAAGCAGAGATTTCTGGGCAGGTTGGAGGCAGCTGATCACAGGCCTGCACACAACCATGGGAGTGTTGGACAGAGAGGGCCTAATATGTAGTTAGGTGACCTATCAAATACTGCTCTTTATGTGATTGACAGCTCTCCTGTTCTTCCCCCAGCCAACTGGGCTTACCTTAGATCTCTGTTAATACTAACCAAAACATATGCTCAGCTTGCTGCTCTAACCACATCCTGCCCCCCTTCCTCAGTCCAAAACCTGGCTAATGGGAAAATCTTTTTGTTTCTCTTTGCAAATTCCCTGCCTCCTCTATATAACTGTTTATTTTAGATAATCTAGGGGAAAAAACTTTATTATTCTTGTGTTTTTATATTTGTAGATGTCGGAATGGTAAAAAAGTTTTTCCAGTGCTTTTTGCAGTATGACTTTTCATACATTTTAATTCAAATCTCCAATCCTCTAGCCATCTTATCCCCCAAAACTGCTGCACCATCATTAGTGAGGTCCAGCCTACTAATGGTATTTTCTGGCTAATCACGCAGTCTTCATAGGGCCAGGGCGAAAATGTCGACAGCACTCCTTTTATTTCTGAATGACAGACTACTGTTCAGTCTATTGAGCTATTGATATACTCTATCACTATCCTATTATGACTGCAATAAGGATTTGCTTTGTATGTTTATAATTAATCTAAATGATAAAACTTACAAGGGAGATGCAATATCCTGCGCTAATGAGAAAATAAGCGCTAAAATCACGCTAACCTATGTACGTTAGTACATAGGACGTAGCCCACCCTTCTCCATCTCTATTGACAATATGGTTATTAACCCAGTTTAATCTGCACGCTGCCATGGGGTAATCTTTTAAACCTCTTTCCTTCTGTCATCACATTAACAATGTTACTAGGACGTGCTGTTTTCTCCTTCGTAATATTGCCATGATCCGGCCTTTCCTCTCTCACTCCACTATTAAAATGCTAATGCATGCCCTTATAATCTCCTGCCTTGACTACTGTAACATTCTGCTACTTGTTCTTCTGGCCTGTCATCTCTCCCCTCAATTTTAGACTCGGCAGTTCGAATCAACTCACTCACCCTGATACTGCATTCTATAGGGTGGCTTCCCATCAAGTATAGAATCACATTCAATACCCTTCTTTTAACCATTAAATCCCTTCACTCTACTGCACCACCCTTCTTATCCTCTCTCTTGGTCCCTTATATTCCTGGCCGTGCCCTACGCTTTTCCCAAGGCAATTTTGCCTACAAACCCCCAACGAACATTGCTTTCTCCCATCATAAGCCATTCTCTCTTGCTGCTCCATTCCTTTGGAACCTTCTCCCTCTCTCACTACTCTAGGTGAGATCTTTTAAATCTAAACTGTTATCCTACCTAGTAGTGGTGGTTTGGGCACTCACTCCTTAATCTAACGTGCCTTGGTGCTACTCAAGAAATGGATATCCAAATGTGTCAGAGATAAGAGTGCAGTCAATGGCCTTTTTCTACTTTTATTAAGTGCAACATACAGTTAAGTGCAACAACAAGTACAATCAGCAACATTTCGCTCAATGGCTTGATCAGGGTCTTAGAAATTGACCGAAACGTTATTTATTGCTCTTGTTCTTGCACTTGCATTGAATAAATATTAAAAAAGAACCTTTAGTGCACTCTTGTCTCTTACACGCTTATATAATGTATATATATATATATATATATATATATATATATATATATATATATACTAGCAGAAGATATATATATATACTAGCACAAGTGTGCCCATTGGTGCACAGTGGGAAATATGTGGGTGTATGTTTAGCTATATGTGGATACAGATCATATAAAATCTTTATACACACTACTATAAAATTTAGGGATTTGCACAAAAAAATAATGCCACATCCCCTAAATGAATATTTTGATCTATTTATTGTAACATTGTATAGAGTGTTATAGTTCAGCAGAAACACCACAGTAGAATACAACTGTTGAGCAGAGCTTGAATCAATCTTCCCCCTTAAATTTCCAACCAATAATAGATCGATAGGAGATCCATTGGATCATTCTATAATTAAAGTTATCAGTCTGTCTTTCAATACTCACCCTCCCCATTAACTCACAGCTGTCACCAGGGATTCTGTTAGAGAGGGATCACTATTGGTAAATGTGTTAGAGAGGGATCACTATTAGTAAATGTGTTAGAGAGGGATCGCTATTGGTAAATGTGTTAGAGAGGGATCGCTATTGGTAAATGTGATAGAGAGGCATCACTATTGGTAAATGTGTTAATGTAATAAACAATTAATAAACTCAATTCATTGTCTCAGAGAAATGGGCATGGGGATTTCAGTCCCCCTATCATATATAGCAGGGATAAGCAACCAGTAGATCTCCAGATGTTTCAAAACTACAACTCCCAGCATTCCTCTACAAGCATTCTGTAGTTAGGGAATTCAAACTACAACTCCCAGGATTCCTCAACAAGCACTCTGTAGTTAGGAAATTCAAACTACAACTCCCAGCATTCCTCTACAAGCACTCTGTTGTAGTTTCCAAACATCTGGAGATCTACTGGCCTATCCCTGATCTATAGATATCTCTAACTGTCCAGCAAACAGCAGCTCTCCTTTTTGTCTATTGAGAGGGGAGGGGTGGAGTTGAAGAATGTTTTTACTAAGACTGTCACATGTTTTACAAAGGAAGTGACATATAAGTCTTGCAACTTCCTACTAACACTTCCTACTTCCCACTAACACTCAGAAAATAATTTGATTCGCTAACACTGCTGTCAATCTAATATTAAGCACACCATTGGATACAACACTAAAAGGGAAGTGAGAAATATGTTCCTTTGTAAGCTGCCATTGCCTTACTGTAAAACTTCCTGGGGTGTGGCTTAACAGACCATTTTGAAGATGCCATTACAAAACAGGAGTGGGGACATGCAAATAGTTTTATTTATTTATATATTTTGCCTTATTTACATTTCTTTTTTTTTTCTCTATACTTTAATGTCATTACTACATACTTGTTAATATTGATACAACTATTTAGTGCTTAAACAACACATAAACACTGTCCCTATGTATATTACAACCCTCAGGAAAAAAAAATTAATATGTTATGAAAGACCCCCTAAACCTAGAGTTCGTTTTGTTTGCAATGTTTAAATCTGCTCCCAGCATGAGAAAGCATACTTACAAGTTCTCGATCCACCGCCGTTTCCTGTCTCTGCTCGGCTGCTGTGTTATTTTTCTGTTAGGCAGTCAGTGGCAGTCAGTTATTAGACGTGATTTCACGGCCGAGACTAATTGCCTAACGCGGAAGTGGAGTGTGAAGTGCAGAGCCAGGGCGGTGGATCGCGGAGCTTCTAAGTATGAGATCTCTTGCTGGAAGCATATTTAAACATTGGAAACAAAACGAACTCTAGGTTTAGGGGGGTCTTGCATAACATACTAATTTTCTTAGTATCTTCCTGACTAACCGGGTGCGGCCAGAATGAAGGAGCGTTGGTCGCGGCAATAGTAGCTGCGGACGACGTCATGACCAAGCGTGCAGTCCATAGAGGACTGCAAGTTTGCACATGTTTTTTGGACACATCTGATTCCGATGAACAATTCAACATCCAATATTTCCAGTGTCGGCCTGCCCAAGTTAACATTCAATATTTCAGCCTGACCGACCGAAACACTGAGATATCGATTGGAAACACTGAGATATCGGTTGGAAACACTGAGATATCGGTTGGAAACACTGAGATATCAGTTGGTCGGGTTGAATTATTGAATGGTGTGTACCCATCTTAAAATCATTAGCCTAACAACAATGCACTAAATGTTTATGTCAACAATTAGGCTTGTAGGAGAAAAGGGGCCATGTGAAACATGCTATAGAAAATTCTAAAAATTCATATTTGATATCGGAAAAAAAATCGCAGTCTCGTTCCTCTCTAATAAGCGAACCTTTGGGGTTTTGCTCCGCTAGTGGGTTGAGAGAGCACACGTTTTTGTGCAGTTTTTTTCCTGGAACACAGAATCCACCCTGCACTACAATAGTTTTGACCATCAAAATGTTTCCAACACAAGGGATAGTTTTCCTGTGAAACTAGGTCAGACAGAAAACTATCAGTAACACACGTCCCTATTTACAGGGGCGTAACTAGAGGGGAGCAGGGGGAGCAACTGCAGGGGGGCCCGGGAGCCAAATCTTATTAATTTTATTATGAGAGATATAGCCTCCTCTAGCCTTCTCGCAGAAATCAATGTGGATGAAGCAGGAATAGGGGCCCCATCATAGTTTTGCTGGGGGTCTCAGTGATTCCTACTTACGTCACTGCCTATTTATAAAGTTATTTGCAGGATAATATTTCATTTATTTGCTTTTAAAAGATCAATATACCAGATCAGTATATAACCATCTTCCTGCCATACCTGCTAACATTACCAGGGTTAATAGTGGATAGGTCATAAATCTTCCCATTGAATGGACTATGTAAATGTAATATTTCTAATAAAAAGCATATAAATAAAAAGTACAGTGGCCCCTACGCAACAATAAGATTTGCATTGTTATGCCACACCTTCCCATTAAAACAATGAAATCTAAAGGCTTGCTGCTGATTGGTTGATTTATTCCTTTGCATGCATGTATTAATTGTAGGTAAATTGAAGGGAGGCACACTCTGCATACACAAATCAAGTGTTCATTTATTACTTTGCTGAAAACACGCTGGAGTGTTTTTAGCAAAGTAATAAATGAACACTTGATTCATTGTATCCAGAGTGTGCCTCCCTTCAATTTACCGATACTTATACTTTCCTGGAGTGGCACGGTTTCCAGACATTGTTCCTGTCTGTGTGTTGCCAGCTTCTTTTGATACACATGTATTAATTGTGCTGAGGTTTAGAAAAACACTACAGCCTTCAAATAGAAACTAATGAAACATGCAGAATCCAATTGGATAGGTATTGCACTAGCAACCTTACCCATAAAATCATTTATACAACATACCCAGCATTCAGTCTGGTGAGCACATGGTTCCTAACATCCAAATTGGCAATGTGGTGTCCAGCATAGCGAATGACATATTTACCAGAAAAAGTGACCCTGTGAATGAAGTAAAAAAAATCCTTGTAAACCTTTTGGACCCCCCTCCATATTGTAGGTAAGAACAAGAATATGTAGAGAGATTTTATTTGGTCATTTCATTTTATATTCCATATAAAATGAAAATATATATTTTATATCTAGAAAAAGTGTGCACAGCGGGAATTATGTGTGTGTATATTTATCTATGTGTGGATACAGTTGATATAAAAAAATTGTACACTAAAAAATGAAAGAAGGGCAAGAAGTTAAAAAGAAACGAGAAAAGGTTAAAGGGCAAGTCCAGCCCCAAAATGAAAACTTACATACAGGTAAATCACCCCCCAAAACCCTAAACGGTAAGTTAGAAATCTGAAATATATAAGTCTAACCTAAAATCCTGCACAATGTCCTGTTTCCCGTTTCTGCTTCCTGGTTCTTCCAGTCAGTAACTGTCAGTTATGGATTTGACAGTTGACATCACATGCCCAGGCTCAGTACAGGTTTGTAAATTGTTCAGTTTCCACAAGGCATCTAGAAGCATAGCAGGCATACAGTAATGAATTCAGAGGACAAACTATGATATATCAACATATTTTAAAGAGGCCATTCTTTCTAAAAGATGTTCTTATGAGGGTGGAGTTGGCCTTTAATAAAGAAATCCTGGTTCTATTAGTGTCACATCGCCTAAACTAATATTTTACACACTATATTAAAACATGACCTTTAACTAAATTATAATTTAAACGACAACTACTGTATACAGTAAAAATCATCTTTTTAAAAATGGAAAGTACCTGAGGCAGGGAGGTTGGATTGATTATTCCAACCTCACATTATCATTTCATTTTGGAGCTATAGCATGTAGCTACAGCATGTAGCCACTATCTAATCACGCCCTTAACACCTGGCTGTGATATGCTAATTGGGTTTTTCCAGGGTACATAATTGCCACAGATTCTTGTACAAGTCATTCTGAATTGAGAAAGCCAGTCGGATGACTAGCGAAACGTCTTCAAGAACTACATTTCAAGTCCAGTTGATCTAATTGAATACAACAGATATACCATGACCTGGATGAATGAGAACCTTCACAAGCATACAGCATGTAGAGTTTTCATTTGCCAGGTTAGTACTGGACTATTTTTTTGTATTAAAGATGGAGCCAGGAGGAAGACTGACAGAATCAGTTTACTTTGGGCTTCTGCTCCTCACAGATTCAATATTGGGAGGTAGGAATTACAAGTCCTATATCCCTGTCCCAACTATTTTTCATCTTAACTGTATTTAAAGAAAACGTTATACACGTAAGTTCTCTTTTAAATATCTCCCATTACCCATTAATTAGAAGGGAATTTTAGTGATCAGTGAGATATATTAATCTGCTATAGAAAATAGAGTTTAGAACCAATAGCAAAAGGGGAGGGGGGACCTATTGGACCCATTAAAGGGGTTGGTAAACATATTGGGCCTGCCAGAATGGAAAGAAAGATAAAGGACATTTCAGGGGGGTAATGAATCTATTGGACTTGCCATAGGGGTCTAGTGCAGGGATATCCAACCCTAAATAGGGGTCTAGTGCAGGGATATCCAACCCTAAATAGGGGTCTAGTGCAGGGATATCCAACCCTAAATAGGGGGGCCTACTGCAGGGATATCCACCTAATAGGGGTCTAGTGCAGGGATATCCAACCCGAATAGGGGCCTACTGCAGGGATATCCAATCCTAAATAGGGATCTAGTACAGGGATATCCAATCCTAGATAGGGGTCTAGTGCAGGGATATCCAACCCCAAATAAGGGTCTAGTGCAGGGATATCCAATCCTAAATTGGGGTCTAGCGCAGGGATATCCAACCCTAAATAGGGGCCTAGTGCAGGGATATCCAATCCTAAATAGGGGTCTAGTGCAGGGATATCCAACCCTAAATAGGGGCCTACTGCAGGGATATCCAATCCTAAATAGGGATCTAGTACAGGGATATCCAATCCTAGAAAGGGGTCTAGTGCACGGATATCCAACCCCAAATAAGGGTCTAGTGCAGGGATATCCAATCCTAAATAGGGGTCTAGTGCAGGGATATCCAACCCCAAATAAGGGTCTAGTGCAGGGATATCCAATCCTAAATAGGGATCTAGTACAGGGATATCCAATCCTAGATAGGGGTCTAGTGCAATTGGACTCATTAAAGGGGTTGGGAAACATATTGGGCCTGCCAGAATGGAAAGAAAGCTAAAGGACATTTCAGGGGGGTAATGAATCTATTGGACTTGCCAGAGGGGGGTGAATCTTCATAGGGGTCTAGTGCAGGGATATCCAACCCTAAATAGGGGTCTAGTGCAGGGATATCCAACCCTAAATAGGGGCCTACTGCAGGGATATCCAATCCTAAATAGGGGTCTAGTGCAGGGATATCCAACCCTAAATAGGGGCCTACTGCAGGGATATCCAATCCTAAATAGGGATCTAGTACAGGGATATCCAATCCTAGATAGGGGTCTAGTGCAATTGGACTCATTAAAGGGGTTGGGAAACATATTGGGCCTGCCAGAATGGAAAGAAAGCTAAAGGACATTTCATGGGGGTAATGAATCTATTGGACTTGCCAGAGAGGGGTGAATCTTCATAGGGGTCTAGTGCAGGGATATCCAACCCTAAATTGGATAGGCCCATATTTAGCAGTGGGCACCCTTGCACTAGATCCCTATTTAGGGATTGACCCCCCCATGCACTAGACCCCTATTTAGCATTGGGCACCCTTGCACCAGACCCCTATATAGCATTAGGCCCCCTTGCACTAGACTCCTATTTAGAGTTGGATATGCCTGCACTAGACCCCAAGGGTCTAGTGCAGGGATATCCAACCCTAAATTGGGGTCTAGTGCAGGGATATCCAACCCCAAATAAGGGTCTAGTGCAGGGATATCCAATCCTAAATAGGGGTCTAGTGCAGGGATATCCAATCCTAAATAGGGGTC